>CAJVPP010000760.1:0-26588 GCA_910592005.1 Funneliformis mosseae
TAAAGTTATTGATAAATCAAAGATTTTAGTACTAATTCAGTACCTTCTGAATTGATTTATTTTGACCTAAATTATTATACCATCTTCTGAATCCTTATTGAATAGCTTTTTAAAATCAAATATAGTATAAGTTATATTATAGTATACAAAAGCATTTCTTCTGAAATAATTATATTATCAGATGAGGAAATGATTCATTACTAGTAATATTTGATTTCTTAATATTTTGTAAATTTATTTAAAATCAGTAGGTTTCGTCAGAAAAAAATTTATCTGTATATAAAAAGAAACTAATTGAAGGCTAATTATTTAGAAATTCAAGCTTTTTTATCTCAATACTATTAGAATTTGTGCATACACTAGAACATCTATCACTGGCGAAAATTGTCTGAAATCACCAATTAAAATAACAGATCAATCACCAAATAGTTGATCTTTAATGAAAAGTCAAATGAATTGTTGTCCCATGAATATTGATCCAATTGATACAAGCTTGATAAGAGTGAACTTTCAATATTATTTTTTTTTGTTAATTCTTGAAGTTGTCTATCAATCATATTAATTAAATATGACTTTTCAGTTTCCGCAGTACCCATAATAATAATTCTGAGTAGCTCAATTTGATTACATCCTGTAATAGTGCTGCAATAATGTGATTCAATTCATTTAAATATCGTCATCTATTTCTCTTTCAATGTTTGGTAGTTGGCAATACAATCATCGACTATATCTTTAGTATTTATATCATCAATTAGATCGAGATCAGGATAATTTTATCTAATATGACCATTCCAATTATGGATCAATGTTACATAATCCTAAATAAGATGAACCATTAACAATCATGTTCAAACCTATTTCCGCTAGAATCATCTAATCTGTTCATATTTCATCTTTACTTTCAATTACTTCCAGATCTTCATCAGTTTCTTCGTTAACAAGCTCATTTTCTACAGAAGATCCAAGTAAATCATGTTCATTTTGATTTTTTTGAGATATAGAATAAATAGATCTGATCATGAAATTGTGTTATTTTTGGTTAATTAATCAAGATCTCGATGAGAAACATGTAGTAAAACTTTTATGCGACAAAATTCCTCCCATTGAGGATCGTTTTGTTAAGGCGATAGTTTTGGCCATATCTGCACGATATTCTCATCTTCCAACTACCTTTGTAGTAATTATACTTTAGGTGAAGCTGAAAAAGTATAAGATCTTTGAGATCACTAGGTCAGTTCCAATACCTTTGCAAAGGTGAGCATTCTGTACGTTCAAATTCGTATATTGTAAAGATTCTTCCTTCTTCATTTCATAATTTTAATTATTAAATAAATTTGCAGTCAAATTTGCCTGCAATACACTTGAAGGGATAGCTAATCATTTTTCTTTAATAATTTATTATCGTTAAATTAGAAATAACAAAATTGATTAAATAAATTAATAAATGTTTATTATATTATTATTTATATTAAATATTTTTTTTTTTTTTTTAAGTTGCAGTATCCAGTACATAGGAATCTGTTAACGGTGTATTAAGGAGTAACTTATGTTAACCTCTACACCTGAGAAACCCACAAAGTCGTGACTAGACATATAGTACTAGCCAGAATTCATCCGCTAATACTGGTCTGAAGATTGCCACCTAGGTAAACATTCTCAAGCGCGTACACTCAGTGCTCCTAGATCTCAAAACCACTGTTAAATTTGGATAGAGGGATCACTTTCAGCCACAAGGTACTTGTGTTCTGTTTTTCCCTTATTTTTACCAACACCATATCTGGATACTATTACCTCTGCCCGGTATCAGGGTATATTTTACATATGATCGGGAAGGCTTAGATGTTATCATCTGTATAGAACCTCAGAAAGGTAGGTAGCTGTCGTACCCATATCGTCAAATTCACCCAGAAATCGAACCCAGCCTCTACCCCTAATAACAGCTCGATTGGATGATTGCTGTGGCAGTGCAATACAGTCTATTATCAACCATAACCCAATCTACTAATGTACTAGTTAATCACTTCCTTACTTATGTAAGGGCCCCTGAATTTGAAGACGTGAGACAGTATCCATTACAGGCCTATCAGCATCAGCCAAGTTTCTGTCGATCCCTAGCTTCATTTGCATCCACTTGTTCTTGAAAATTCAGTATTTAGGCATGATTAACGCCGATCGACAGGTCGATCAACCAGTTTCTAACGCATATTAGTATATACGCCCACATATTCAGTTACATATGAAATTCTTATGAAAATCATCTAGTTTTATGCCTCGGCTGAGACTTGAACCTGTGGCTATTGCAGTGTAATCCACAATAGGAGCTCAGTTGTTACCAACTGAACTAGGGACGCCAATCCCTTTATATTAAATATTTTTTGATATTATTTAATGAGTAAATAAGAAAAAAATTTTCTTTTTTGAATCAGATTAGATCAATTAATTAAATTATATATAGCCAATATATTAAAATTTATTATTTAAAAAATAAAATTTTTTTTTAAGTGCAATAGTTTCGCATAATCTTTATTAAATTTAAAGTATATAAAAATAAAAGTAAAATATACAAATTTAAAAAAATACAAACATCTCTATCTAATAAAAACTAAATTAAGATTGATTCTGCACTTTCCCAAAATCTATTTCTAACCTAAGCTAAAAATATCACTTTCTAGTAACTAATCAAATGAAAAAGGGTTTAATCACTACAGCACCAAAATTTTATCTAGTAGGATTCATAATAGACTATCTGATTAATAGAATGGTGAATCAAAGAGCTGTAGGAGGTGTGCAAAATATTATATCCTAATGCTGAAGTGTTGTTAAATTTTATTTTGAGATTTATATTATTAGATTTTTAAAAGTGATTTATTAAGCATAGCGATCAACTCAAATTTGTTGTGTATGTTCAAAGATATAATGTATAAATACTGATAAGGTCACAAGATCTAATTTATTTGAACCTATGGCCTTCTTTATGAAGTTAAATAATGATTACAGAATGATTTCTTTAATGAGAGCAAGTAAGTATGATAAGTATTCAATAGATATGTGTTATATTGATAATATATATAAATTAATGATAGAGCCACTATTTTTGATTAAATTAAGAAGGTAAAGTTGAGAGTTTTATGTTTAAAAAATAAAAAAATAAAAAAAAATAAATTGAAAAAGCTATTTTTAGATAATTAGGTATAATATAAACTAATCACATAATTTGGATAATTTACAAGAATGTGTAAATAATCAAAAAGTATTAAGTAAAAATTACAATAAATAAGTAGAAGGGGAGGAGATTAAAATATTTTTTTGCACGCATTTTATGAAATTTAAAGTAAATTTTATTCTTAATAAAAAATTTTAAATTTATCATTAATTATTATAATTAAAAAACACATTTGAAAAAGAATAAAATTCTGCATGAAAAACTGTAATTGTAATATTTAATTATTATATAAATTACTATTTTATGTAATCTTAAAATACAATAAAAATTAATAAAAAAAAAATTTTTTAAATTTATTTAAAGAAAATTAATTATATTAAAACAAAATAATAATTTTTAAATACTTTTATTTGATATTTTTTTTTATAGAATGTGGTAAATTTCGTGATATTTATTTATATTAATATAGTATTTAATAAATTACACAAATAAATATTAAAAAAAAAAATTTTGAAAATTAATACAGTTATAAAAAGCTATTACTCAACGAATATTAAATCATGTAAAATAAAAATTTATATATATATAGTTTCAGATATATAAAACATTTTTACTTAATATATAGTAAGTGATTTACTTTAACCAAAATAATTAAATTATCCTGTGAAGTTAAAAAAAAAGGTTCACACTATTAATAAAATTACAAAAACACATATTATAATATAAATATTAATCTAATCAAGATTAAATTTTATATGCAAATAGTATTATACCTGCTGAATATCTTTTACTTAGAAATGAAAAGTGATTGACTTTGATTAAAGTGCTCAAATTCTCTTGTGAAGTCAAAAAAGTATGACTTATTTAGTAAAGTTACCAAAAAAATTATTTCTATATAAATATTAATCCTATTAAGATAAAATATTAGATATAAATAGTATTGAACCTGCTGAATAATTTTTACTTAAAAATAAAAGGTAATTGACTTTAATTAAAGTGCTTAAAATTTATCATAAAATCTCTGTATTAATGTTTATAAAAAAAGATATTAAATATAATTATATATAAAAATTAAAATTTACAAAAATAAAAAAAATTACATTTAACAAAAGTTCTTATAAGTTTAAGTATTTAAAAAATAAGGTTATTTTTTTAAAGATTATGTTAAATAAAATAAAAGCATTTTTTTTGTTAAAAAAAGAAAAAAAAAGATTGGAAAATTGATTTTTAGTATAACTATAATTAATCATGCAATTGTAATTAATTGTGTAACTATAATTAATCATCAAATTAAAAATTTTTATATCATTTCCCATACAATTTTTTTACAAAAAAAGTAAAAGAAAAATAACAAAATAAATTAGAGTTTTAAATTGAATTAAATATACAGTCACACCTCAATATAATGAAATTATCAATTCAGCTGATCAGGACTTTATTATAAGAATCTTCGTTAATACTATAATGAATTATTTGATATATATAATGAATAATTTATTATAGCGTTAATAAATTATTTGTTATAGTAGATGATTACTGATTTCATTATACAAATATAATTTTACTATGATATAATTTTTCCAGAAATATTTTTACATTATTTTTAACATATAATCTGTTAATCATTGTATGACATTTTTATTAATTTACTTAAAATTTTTTAAAATAAAATAAAAATAAAAGAAAAAAAAAATAAAAACAAAACGAAAAGAAAACTAAACAAAATGAAAAAACAAAATTAAACAAATGAAAAGAAACTATAAAATGAAATTAGAAAAATGAAATGAAATGAAAAAATGAAAAAAAACTATAAAATGAAATTAGGAAAATAAAACAAAATGAAAAATGAAATTAGAAAAATAAAATGAAACAGAAAAATGAAATAAAATGAAAAAATGAAAAAGAAAAAACAAAATTAAACGTATAATATAAAAAGAAAGATAAATAATACGAAAAAAAATAAAATTAAATGAACAATAAGAAAAAAAAACTGAAAATTTTATTGTTTTGCAGGCACATTGTGATTTTGTCGTCTATTTCAGTTTTACCTCGCAGGCTCATCATAGTTTTGCCATGTGTTTCATATTTGTTTTGTAGTAAGCAAATGATTTCTTTTACAAGTGTACCTCGATTCTAAAAAAGTAAATATTTTTAATATAAATCTAAAAAATCATTTAAATTTTTTTAATTACCTGGCCTATCCCAGAATTGAATCCTGAAAAGATTGTATAATCTTTCTATAGTATAGGTCTACCTCCCACCTTTTCTTACTCTATTTTGATAATTTCAAAAATTCTAAAAGATATTGCTTATACCTGTGTTGGGAAATTAGACAATTTTGAACAATTTTAGACAGGTTATAGACACATTTTTCTATGTTCAAAATCTTATTCAAAATATTTAAAATTAAAAAATATATCTAAAACTCAACATTAAATTATATTGTTAAGTTATATTTATCATTATATTGTTATTCATTTATTTATTTACATTGTAATTCTATATTAAATTCCTCCATTTTAACTCACATTAGTGAGTTGAATATGCCATATTGAATCTTTAAATGATTTGTCAAGCTACACTCCTCCAGAATCTCATATTATTACCTCTATATCTTACATAATATTCTTCGTTTCTTCTCTTTCTTTCATCAACTAATAAGTTGATTTTATTATCTTCCTAAATAATTCTTGTAGTCATTTTGTATTTGTAAAAAAATATGATTTAATGGAGTAAATTAAAGTAATTTAAAGATTGATTTAAATTTCAAAAGATGAAAAATTATATAATGATAAAAAATACTTCCCTTTATAAATAAATTATCAATTTGATTTGATATCTTGTGAAATTCTTTACTCATGATTGAAATAATACAATCTTGATTGAAATTCTGATTTGTATTAAAACAAAAAATCAAAATAATAATATAAGCATCGTATTATAATTGTGCATCATATTATTTATAAAAATTATATCAATCTAAATATAATAAGTAAAACTCATGATTGAAATAATACAAAAGAACTCTTCATAATTGAAAATTCTGATTTGTATAAAAACAAATAGTCAAAATAATAATACATTATATTATTTATAAAAATTAGATTAATCCAAAAATAACTTATGCAAATTAATAAATATAATACATTAGATAATTAAAGTAGATCAACAATAACAAATCATCACCTCAGTGATAAATAAAAATTATTATAAAATTATTCGCAAAAAAAGTATTAAGCAATTTCAACACAAGTTCAACAAAAATTGGTTAAAAATTAATAAAAAATAATGTAATTTCTTGACACAATTTCAACAAAATTTCAACAAAATTTTAACATAATCACAAAGAGTTATTTAGTCAATACATCAAAATTTTTTGTAATTATGATGTCATTTTATTCAATAACAGTAAAAAAAAAACTGTAAACATTATTGAGTAATTTTTCAAATTACTATTCTATTATAATAATAAATTTATTAAGATTAGTTTATTTTGAAGAGTCAAACTGTTATTTTAAAGCTTTTTTTCTAAGCTTTTTAATAGACCTTAACTTTTTCTTTTTTATACCAAAAGATTTTTCTTGCTACTTCAAATATAAAATTACTTTATCATAAGCCTCAATAACTTTCTCAGAAATAATTATTGATGATAAAGAATCTTCCTTTCTTTTATCTTCTTAATCAAATAAAACTGCTTTTAAAATTTCTTCATCAAATATCATTTCTTTTATAATCTCAGACTTATCATACTTGACAAATTCTTTGGTGAAAAAAGGATTGTTAAAATCTAGTTTATCGATTAATACTTAAACTTCTTCTATCTCCTTTAACCGTTTAAGTTCAAGTAATATATCATTACTAGTTTCATCTTCGTTTTCATGATTATCTTTAGGTAAAATATCTGCTTTCACCTAACAATTTTCAATTGTTTTATTTGTAATGTTATCCTATGCTTGTGCAATGTATTTTATACATTTTTTAATATCAATTTCAGAGGGTTTGATACAGTATTTATTAAATTTATCAAAAGCTTTAACCAAATTTTGTAAATAAAGCTTTCGATATTATATCTAAAATAAGTTGAATTAGAATTAAGTATAAATAAAGTTAATATTAATTATATTATAACTAAAGAATTATTAAATCAATTACATTTCTCACCTTAAAACTATTTATGATACTTTGATCACAAGGTTGGAAATGTGCAGTGGTGTTTGAGAGGAGGGATTGAATAATGATGTTAGTCAAATAGGTGGTTTCATAAAGAGCGTGTGTCAGAGCATTATTCACAAGAAGGATAATTTTCTGATTTTGTCTTCTCATTTTTGTATTGAGTTTTTTTATGTAATTATTTCAGATTGAAACCTGCATCTAACTTTTTTAGTTCTAATAGTATTCAACTGAAAGCATTTTTTTATCAATATTCTTAATAACCTTAGGATTTTCATACTTGTGTATGAATAAAGGTGTTAGTATTTCATTTCCTATTGTATTGTATGTAAGTAGGATTATACATAATCCTTTGATTGTTTCTTTTCTAATGTTTATTTATTGAATATCATTCAACAGTTCTATTTCATCACAATTGAATATATTTTTAGGACTATATTCTTTTAATATTTATCAGAGATTCTCTCTTATTGTTTCAAGATCTTTGAGCGATGTACTTATAGCTTTCCTATGTATAACATTCTGTTTAAAGTTATATCATTTTTTAAAGTTGTCCACCCAATCACTAAACCTTTTAAACTTATTCTCCTTTAATAAAAAAGTAAAACTCAAGGCTTTTGTTGAAAGAATATCATCAGTAATAAAGATGGTACTGCAACTGGTTACAACCAGTAACAAATAAGCATCACAGGGTTATAACTAGTTGCAACATTAATAAAAATTGAGTTGTAACTACAGTCGAACCTCTATATACTGATGCTTCTGTTTTGAGAAAATATATTAGTATACAGAATTATCAGTATACTATGAAAATTTTATATACTGATATTATTATATTATGTTGATCAAATATTGATATATGCTAATTATCATATTAAACAATTGAAATTTATTATTATTGTATTTACATATATTATATTATTATTATATCTATATATATTATTTGTTATTGAATAAAAATTATCTAATATAGTTTGCTTTGAATTATTAATATGTGATATCAATACCCGATATCTTAATTTCTTCAAGATATTCAATTCATCTGGATTAATAGAAGTTTTTGATGTATATTTAAAAAATAAAACAAAATCATTCAAATGATCTAAGGCTTCTTTGTTTAAAATTACTTCTAAAGGTCCTTCATTAGGATCTATTTCTGGTTCATTATTCTTAGATTTTACCATTAACACAATTTCTTCATCACTTAACCCTTCACTACTTTTTAAGTTGTTATCAATATGAAGAAAATCTGTTACATCCATAAAATCATCATATGGAAGTTAGTAAATTAGCTTTTGTATCTCTATTTCATTACAAATTATTTGATCATCATAATCCTCAATTTATTATCATTCATTTCATCTTGTGGAAGAATTCCTGTATATTACCAATAATTAAAAATTGTCTGCTGATTTATAGAATTCCAAGCACTTTTGCTAAAATTAATAGCATCATAAATGTTTAGTAGAATAGTCTTTTTTCTCAATTCTTGTGAAATTTCATATGCCTCAATCCTATTTCTAATGAGTAATTTTTGATATTATGCCTAAATTATTAAGAAATTACATGATTAGTATAATTTGAATTTAAATTTTTTTGCTATTTTAAATTAATAAAAATATTAAAAAATTTACTGATTTTAAAAGATTTAATTATTCCTACATTACAAGACTGTAAATGTGCAGTAGTGTTTGATGGCAAAAAGTATATAGCCACGTTCATTAAATTTATATTTTCATCTATGATATGTACTGACGCATTATCAATTAGCAAAAGAATGTAGTGATTTTGCAATCGCATCTATCTATCCAATTTTTTAAGATAATTATTCCATATTGAAACCTGCATCCAGACAGTTGAATTCCAGTAATAATCAACTGGTAAGTCTTCCTTTTTTATTTCATTTAATATTTGTGAATTCTGATATTTATGGATAAAAAGTGGCTTTAATTTTCAGTACCAGTTGCATTGCATGTAAGTAGAAGCATTACATATTTTTGAATTTTTTTTCTAGAAAGTGGATCTTGCGTTAATGTTTTATTGGCTTAAGATCCCAATACAGTCCTAAAATAAACAGAAAATATTAGAAAATTATTTAATTTTTTTTTTTAAAAAAAAAATTAAAATTATCTGTTTTAACACAGTTAAAAACATCTTCTAAATTATAATCTTCAATAATTTCACATAAATTTTTTCTTTTCTTATATAATGCTTCCAATAGTGCACTTTTTGCTTCACCCCATTAACATATTACTTTAAATTATAACGTTCTTTAAATCTATTAGTCCATCCATTAGAAGCTGTGAAATTATCAACTTCAAACTGCTGTGCAAAAAATTTAGCTTTTTCACATAAAATATCAGTATTAATAATAAGATCTGTAGCAAGTGCATTAGTTATTCATAATAAAAGAGCCTCTTTTATTTGAGGAAAACAAACAGACTTTTCTCTCTGTTTATTTAACTCTTTTGAGTTTGGATCTATACTCAGCCACTTTTCTTTTTTTTTTAAAATATCTGAAACAGTATTTTGTTTAATTTTATATAAAGTGACAAATTCTTCTTGAGTAAGTCATAGTATTTTTTGATAATCTAAACAGATTTGTCTTTTTTGTGTATATGTTAAAACAATTCTTTTCTTTATTTGAAAAGTATCTTGGGTTGATTTTCTTTTTACATGTAGTTGAGACATGATTTCCCAATGCAAATAAAAATATACTACAACATATTAAGTAAAATTATATGTTAGTATAACCTAAAATATTAGTACATATTATTATATATTAATTATAAGGGACAAAAAAAAATATTAGTACATATTACATCATGAAACTATATATAATATCGGTATAACAAGGTTTTTTTATTAATTATGAAATAGGATATGAAAAATTTATCAATATAAGCAATTATTAGTATATACAATATCAGTATATAGAGGTTTAACTGTAGTTGTAACTAGTGATAAATAAGCATCACATAGTTGCAACTAATTGCAGCGCTATCTTTAGTCAGTAATAATAAAGCTAACTTTGAGTACATTATTTACCCATATTACTAACGCTTCTTTAATGAGAAGAAATAGAGTTTTCTTATTACATTTTAAATTAACTTGATATAAATTAGTATTTATAAAAACTAACAGTCTTTTTCCTTTAAAATGTCACTTATCATGACTTCACTAATGTTAATTCATTAGTCAAGTCTTTTTGTTTTAAAAAAGGTGATGATATTTTTTTCAAACAAAGTTCTTTATTTTATGCAGCTGTAAGAGACTTTCATTTTTTTTTAAAGATTTATCTTATTTATTAGTAGGTTGATTAAGTTATTTCTTTGAGTTTACTTTTGACATTATTGGTATTATGCAAAGAAAAAAAATGCATAAAAAATAAAATATATAAAAAAAATATAAAATATAAAATACAATGCGTAATGTGAATATTTATTCATTTTTTAATTTTATTTAAAAACTAGGTATAGAGAACTATATAATTTTATATACATAAATCTAGTAAAATTTATTTTAAGCAAAACTCATTGTATCAAAAAAAAAATTGTTATAGAAAAATTTGTTATAAAAAGAGTTATTTTATATATAAATTTTTCTAACTTTAATTTGTTAAACGTAGTATAAATTTTTAATTACTAAATTCAGTATAGTAAGGGTTTTTTTATATTTAAAAATCTGTCTAATATTAAAAATCTGTTGTATTGTAAAATTTGTTATATCAAAATTCATTATAAAAAGAGTTGACTGTAATGTATTGTTTATTAAATAATTTAAATAATTTGATCAAATTAGGTTAGATTAGATCAGGTCAGGTCAGGTAACTTACTTGACCTAACCTGAACTGACTTGTTCAGAGCTCTAGATATATTATAAATTTATAGATTTTAAAAACATACATTACGTTTATACTTATTCTCAAGTCTAAGACAAATTTTATATTTTTTAGTGATCTCATTCAATCTTTTTTTATTCATCATTCTTATATTTGTAAGTTTGTTCTCATAACCTTTTGATAATTAATTTGTTCATTTTTTTATTTCCTTTTATGATCATATATAAAATATTCTTCACATTGTTTATTTATTTCACATTTTTTTACACCTTTAAAAGATCTCAGGATTAGTGAGTTTGTTGCTCATTTTTTTTATATTGAACTTTGATTTGAAAAATTTTATTGTAAGTAATCTGATTTTATTATTAATTTTATTAATTATTAGTTGATATTATTTATTATTATATTAGAAAAAAAAAATCAAATTATATAGTTTTAGGTTAGTAAGATTTTTATTTCAGATTAATTTTATATTTAGATATAATTAGGATTTTATTATAAAATTTTTTTTTACAAGGCCAATTATAATAGAAAATAAATAAATTTATAAAGTATAAATATAATAAAAAAGTATTAATATTGTACAGTAACTCAAGAAAGTATTCATAATTTTGTAATTTTATAGTAAATTAAATTTAAATTCAATTAACTATTAATTAAATATTTTTAACAAGCTTTTAAAGCTTTATTATCAATTTATATATTTACTTTATTTAATATAAACATAAAAATATATTTTAATATTTGTAAATTCACCTTTTACTTTAATTATTATTCTGACATATTATTAATTAAATTAGATAAAATATGAAATTTCAATTTGTTTTACTCTTTTTTTAAGGCTATTTTTAACTGTTTTATTTTCTAATAGTTTTCTCTTAGATTGAGATCTGATGATTAGGCTGGCCAAAGTATCAATTAATCCTATTCTTTTTTTTTATTTATGAGTTTTTTTTACTAGTATGAATTTTAGTATTATTATCTTGAAAGATAAAAGTAATGTCAAATTTAGTTTTTATAGTAATATTAAATTCCTTAAGATGATTATTAAGAATTTTTATATAATTATTAGAATTTATGCATTCTTCTTTACAAATTACTAATAGTCCCAATCTATTATTTATAAAACAATCTCAAACTATAATAGATTTATGTTTACTTTTAAAAGTAAATCTTAAACAGTTTAAATTATACTATTCACTAACTTTCTCTATACTAATTTACATTGAGAACTTTCACCAATTTTACACTTGACTTATTAGACCAGATAATATTATTTTATTTTGATATATTTTAATTAATATAGGAGGATTTCTAGGAAAATCAGATTTTGAGAAATTTTTGACTTAAATTAAGAACTTAATACATTTTAATCTAATAACATCAAAAACTAAAATGCAATAAAAATTTTAATTTTGTTAAAAAATTCCCAAAACCTGATTTTTCTAGCAATCAACCCATATATTCTTTATATTAAATAAGTTATTTCTTTCAATTTTTATCTGAAATAAATGGTTTTTTAGCTATTACATGAGATTTAATACTAACCTTATAAAGATATTTGTTAGCTGTTATTGTTAAAATATTCAAACTAATATTTGCTATTAGTTCCTATAAAGGAGCACATTTATTTCTTATTACTTTACAAATAAGTAATTATTTTGCTATTTTATAGCTATAAGAAGTTATTCAGAATATAGTAAATTTTCAATATTTTTTATTTTTTTTATATTTTTTAATAAATGAATAAATTATATTATCAAATATTTTTATTTGTTTTACAATTTGAACATTTTTAAAATTATTATTTAATAAAGTAATAATATCATCTTTTTTTCTAATTTAAATTCTCTAGTTTTAATCATTTTATATTTTGATTAAAGTAGCATTTAATTTATATAAATAATCAAAAAAGTTTATTAATAATTTTAGTGTTATAATATTATTGTTAAGAATTAATTGATAATATAATATTACAATATTTTTTTATGCTAAAATTTACTAAAATTACAAAACTGCAAATATTTTCTTAAACAACTATATATATGCATTATTTTTTAATTAAAATGTAATATATTTATTTAATAAACTTCTATAATCTATTTTATTAAAACTTATTTATGTTATATTTTCTAATAGTTTATTTTATTAAAATTTTTTATATTATATTTTTTAATAGTTAACTATTATTATAATAATAATTAATTAAACATGTAAGTTAACTTGATTGTATTACATTTTTAATAAGCATTTTATGTTACTTTAGTTAGATTTTTATTCTGAATTTAATAACAGTTTACTATTATCTAATATAATTAATAAACTATTATAATACTGTAAAAATAGTATGTAAAATTTATGTGCATAATGTGTACATGTATACATTAAATTTTTATATATATATTATACAGTATAAAATGTATATAAATAATTACTAAAAATAGATAAATTATATATAAAAATGAATAAATTATTATAAAAATGAAAATACTATATATTTATACATTAATTTTTTATTTTAATATAACTTGTACACATGATTTTTGATCTAAATTTTATATATACTGCTTAAAAGTTTTTAATTTTGATTATGGTTAGTAAAACTATAATCTTATATCTTATATGAGAGGTTTGCTAGAAAAATAGAACTCTAAGACATTTTTTACTAAAATTGAAATTTTTGTTTTATATTAATTTATAATATGATAACTTTAATTGGTTAAATTTTTAGAGTACTTTAACTTAATATTAAAATAAATAATTAGTAAATTAATTTTTCTATAGTAAGTCTAAAAATAGAATTTAAAAATGATAAACATTATTAAAATACTATTTAAGAAATAATCGATATAATTTAATATTTTATATTATATATAATAAAATTTTAAAATAATATTTATTAAAATAAAAAATAAATTTTTTTGATATAGTATAATGATTTTCTTAAAAATATTTGCTTCTCAACCAACCATTTTATCATATAAAATAAATTATCTGATTTAAAAATTATAAAAATAGTTTGCCTCAACATTAAAGCTCAATTTTATTTATTATATTATGCAAATTTCAGAGCTTCTTTTCTTAGCAAACCTTCTATATAATCTTATATAATAAAAAATATATGTATAATAATGATGTTTAGATTACTTATATAAATAAACTAATTAAATTGTATACTATTATACAAATATCAAAAAAGAAAAATTTGTCTTCTAGTAAAATTTAGCATAATTAAATATTATATAATTAGCTAATATAGTTTAATTTAAATAATCAACAAATATATTATATATATTATTGTAAAAGTAACAAATAATACTATTTATTAAAGTTACACATTATCACATAAAAATCAAATCTAAAACTTTGCATTTTGTTTTTTTTTTTTTTTTAAATAGATCAAATATTATTTTTTTGAGATTAAAAACTTTTTTTTATTAATAAATAGGTAAACTACAGTAAAATAAAGAATCTTATGCAATATGTAGACTAGTTAATGATAAAAAAACTTTAGATGATTAAATATTAGTCTATTAAGAAAGCAAATAAATATTCTCATATTATACTACCTATTTAACTTAAAATTAACAATAAGTTATATATAAAGTATTATAATGAATTAGTAGTTTATGATATAAATAAAATTAGAAATAAAAGCAAAAGAAAGAATAATAATTTTATTTATAATATTAGAGAAGATCAGAAATGGGTTTATTTATCACAATTAACATATAAATAATTATTAAATATTATTACAAATATTAAAAAATTTGAACAAAAAATATCAGAATTAAAGAAAAAGTAAATAGTTCTAATTCTGATATATAATTTATTTGATAATTTTTTTTTATTAATATATTAATTATTTTAATTTATTAATATATTAATTATTTTAATTTATTAATATATTAATTATTTTAATTTATTAATATATTAATTATTTTAATTTATTAATTTATTAATTATAGCATTTTAGATTATTTTAATGATCAAATAACACAAATAACTAAAATTATTTATCAAGATTAAAGGGAAGGAAATTTACCAAAATTAAATGTAACAGATTTTATTAAATTTATAGAAAGCTATGATTCAAAACTTTAAGGATTTTTTGATATTTTATTTAAAGCAATAAATTCTAAAGAAAAGTGTCAAAAAACTTAAGAGACTTTAAGATAAAATTTATGATATTTTGTTATTAAATGGTAAAATTGCAAAATAAACAAATAAGTGATACTAAAATTACTATTAGATTGTTTTTTGTTGAATCAGAAGCATCTACATATTGTGTTAATATCACTACCAAAATAGGATTTAGTATAATATATTAAATAACATTTAATAAACTTAATAAAATTGAAAATATATATCAATCAAGTGTACTATCTTACATTTAAGATTTTGTAAATTAGTTCTTTTTTTTTTAATATTAATTTTTTTACATTTAGAATTTTATTTTTTTTTTTTTGTATTAAATTTAGAATATTAATTTTTTTTTTATATTATTAAAAATATATTTTTATTTTATTTTTTTTTTAGTAAAACAAATTATAAATTATATATAAAAAAATTTGATTTTAAAATACTAATTATTTAGTTTAATTTAAGTTTTAGTTTAATAACTTTTAGTTGTATATATGGATGATTATCATAATATATATGGAACTTGTATTATGTCTACAAACTTTACTTTACAAATTGTTCATATGGTAACTATATTATTTAATATAATTCAAATACTACTAATTTTCTATTTCTCTAATTATAACTTTTCTATTTATAATCCTTATGATATTAATGCATTTCTTTTCAAAAATTTGTAAAAAATTTATTGTAAATTTGACTAAAAGTTACAACTTAATAAAATTAAACTGAAATTTTACAACAAATATAATTGATGATACAGACTTGATTGGAAACTTGATAGTTCATTCTTATGATGTGAATATTTTAGAAAAATATTATTGAAATTTGATAAAATAAAATTAATAGATTGTATTAAATTAGATCTAAAAATTATTTGCAAGCTGTTAATACATTTATTAGATTAGTATATAAATAAATTATAATTAAAAATTTAACTAATTTAATTTTTTTTTAAGATTACTGAAATTAAAAGATATTTTAAAAAGTATATAATTCTACTTCTAACTGATTTTTCAAACTAACTTTTTATAAGAAGAATAATTGTAAATAAATTGAAATTAGAATCAGAATTATTTATTCTAAATAAAATTACACATCTAATTCTATTTTTAGGATCTTTTCATATATCATTCAATATACATAAATCTATATTTATTACATTCTATTTTTTTTTTAATAGCATATATAAATTTGTTTTTAGAAAGACTAAAAAATTAGTGATAAAACTTAAACTATGAAGAATAAAACTTCTATTATATTTAGTACATTGTCAACAGAGCAATTGACTAGTCATAATGAAGTCACATGGATGACACAGTATGATGATCTTCTAATCTAGAATTCTGAAAATACTGAGAATTCTGTGAATTCTGAAAATATGGGAGATCTATATAATTCTAAAGATCTTTTAAATACTGATGATAATCATAATTTTATAAATTAAATGAAGTCTAAAAATATTTAATATTATATGTATTTCTAATATTCTAAATTTTATTATTATTTTTATTATATTTTATATTTTTATTATTTTACATATTTTTATTATTCTCAATATATTTATTTTACTTATATTTTATTTTGCTAAATTAGTTAGTTTATAATATAGTAAATAGTTAGCCGTGACAAAAGAAATTTTGTATAAATAGATAGACTTTTTACTTATGTTGTAAATTAATTCTTTTGCAGATTTGTAAACTCTTTTGCGAATACAAGTTTCAATATTAATAAAGGAATCAATTTAAAACTTATATCTTTTTACCTCTTCGTGTTTTTATATAGTCTGACGTGATCCCTACATATTATTTGTAATTGAGTTCATCATCTGAATTCTTTAAATAAAATTATTTACAATCTGTCTTTCAAGTCTTCATACTTGATAAATTTGTTAAGTCTAACGTGTAAATCTGGTAAAGTTAAGAGTTAGGCAGATTCTAACATTTTGACCATAGTAAACCGCAGTTAGGAATTTTGAGTAGAGACTTGATAATGTGACCACCTTGGGTTGAAAAATTTTACGGTGACAACATAAAGGCTGACTCCTAGTTAAAAAAATATATAAAGATATATTATTTATTACTTTTCTTGATTTGTTGAATAATCTAATACTAGTAAATTTAGAAATATATACTTACTTATTTAAAAAAAACAAATTTAAAGAATATGTTAATATTATATTTTTCCTTTGAACTGTCATATAATAATTATATAAACATAATTATGATAAAATTATATTTGCCTTTTTATCAGATATTTCTTATTGAAAAGTAATACAATATCCAATACTTGATATTTTAAAGTATTTTTGATGAATATCCAGTTGAAAATTTTTATAGTTTATTATGTTATTATACTAGTATAAAAGTATCTACTAGAAAATTATTAAGAAGAGATGCATTGTTTATAAATTATTGTCAACATAAAAATTCTTTTGTAAAGTCTTTTAAATCTAAATATAATTATTCCTATTTAAAAAAAAATCTTGATAGTTTAATTAAATTATCAGCTATTTTTCACTTAAAGTTTTTTAATAATTTATGAAAAAATACTAATGGAGTTGAATTAAAAAAAGAAGGAATAAAAATTAAAAAATATTATTATTATTAATTAGTAACTAATAAATTATATGATCACCCAAGATATATAGATTTATTATAGAATAATAGTCAAATATTAATTTGTAAACATTGTTACTAAATTCATTTTTATTTATCTTAACATTTAAATTGAGCAACTATGGCAGTTGATTCTACACATTGGAGTCTCTGATTTTATGATTTTCTCTAAGTCTTATAGATATCCGTTATACTTGAATCAACTCAGCAATTTTTTATGTCTTAGAATTTAAAATATATTTAATTGAACTCGTAATAATGAACTCAATAGTAAGTTAGTATAGTATATCACAATAATCCTAGGTGAAGGACAATGTTAAAGAGAAAAGTAATTTGTATAGATTTAAATTGATTCCTTTATTTATAATTTGAAACTCATATGAAACTTACAAATGAGTTAATTTATAACTTAAGCAAAAAGCTATTTTATTTATATAAAATTAATTTGCTATAGCTAACTACTTATTACGCTATAAATTAACTAAATATAGATATATGTTCTAATAAAAATATATTTAACATAAT
Organism: Funneliformis mosseae; assembly: GCA_910592005.1. Classification (NCBI taxonomy): domain Eukaryota; kingdom Fungi; phylum Glomeromycota; class Glomeromycetes; order Glomerales; family Glomeraceae; genus Funneliformis; species Funneliformis mosseae. Next base: position 18,461 of record CAJVPP010000760.1, read on the forward strand.
AAAAATAATAAAAATAATATAAACTATATAAATAATAAAAAGAAAAATTAAATTACAGATGTTAAAGAAATTACAAATAAAATAGAATAAACAGAATAAACAAACTATACAAAAAATACAGAAGAAATAAGTGTAATAGACAAAACAGAAATTATTGCTGATCACTGTTTGGTACAGCAATGACATCATCTAATGTGAGATCATTATTAATTGACAAATTTCACATGATATTTGAAGTTGTAATTTCTTCCGTTGACAATATGGATATCATAAAATTTGCTTTTATATTTTAGCTTTATATTGTATATATTATTATAATTACCTTTCTAATTTAATTGAAGAATTAACACAATCTTATAATCAAAGATTATAAGTAAATGAAGATATTAATAATTGGACAGACTTTCAAATACAAAATCATGAAGAAGAATTAAATAATATTGAAGTTATATCAAGAGAAATTGAAATTGATATAGAATTAAAGAAAAAGATATTAGGTAAGTTAATTTATTCTTTTTTAATTTTAATTTAATTTTATATAATTATTAAAAATTTCAACAGAATTTATTTGAAAATTATATACTAGTTGATTTTAAAATATAAATTTGTGATTTTAATTAATAAATAATATTATAAATAAAGGTTTTTCAAATAATTTTAAAGATAAAAAAATATAATTTTTTTATTTCAATAATGATAAATTTTTAATTTTATGTTACATGATTTTATTGGCTGATTAATGTTGATTGTTTCATAAATCAAACCAATAAATGGATTTTTAATTTTGCTGTAAAATTTGAATCAGGGATGACGATTTTCTGCAGTGATTAAGGATGAATTCTACGTGTGATAAAAGTTAATTCTGTGAAATTCTGTGATTTAGCCAGAATTATGCAAGTTCAGCCAACGTTACGATTCGCAAATTCTGGCCAAATTTAATATCAGCCAGCATTACGATGATAAATCGGCCCAAAATTTTGAAATTCTGTGAAATACAGAAAATCATCGAGTTTGAGTCTCAAAATTGGTCGCACAAATTTCCTTTTTTGATGTTCGTATAACGTCACGCGATCTACTCCGTTGCAAAGCAATTATTTATGTCGTACAAATATGCAAACTATCACGCGTTCAGACAAGCTTACATAGATATATAGAAAACGTCACGCGTGCGGACAACACGCGAAATTATATAAGAACTCAATATTTTAGATGAATTACCGAGTATATTGTTCCTCTTTTTTATTTTTAACCTAAACACTTTCTTTAATATTCAAGTCTATTGTTTCTCTTAAACACTATCCTTAAAAACTCTTCAAAGCCATATTTTACTTTCAAACAGTTCTTTAAGATCATTTTTTTATTAATCATTTCCTTCTTAGTGACATTAAAAACTTATTTCAAGATACGCAGTACCCAAAACGAATTCAATTGAATCAGGAAAAAGAGAAAAAGATTTAAGAAACTTATGATTTCATAAAGGAAAGGTTGAAAAACTGAGATTCAAAGGACATCAAAAAAGGTTAAACGCGAACCTTAAGAACCTAAAGAACCCAACCCAAGAAACCAACCTCAAGAAACCAACCTCAAGAACCCAACCTCAAGAACCCAAGTACCCCAAGAACCCCGAGAATCCAACCCCAAGAACCCCGAGAATCCAACCCCAAGAACCCCGAGAATCCAACCCCAAGAACCCCGAGAATCCAACCCCAAGAACCCCAGGAACCCAACCCCAAGAAAAAAAACAAAAAAAAAAATCGGGATGAATTTTTAACCAATTATTCATGTATATAAAACTTTGTCAAAGCAAATTTTTAGTTATATTTACTTTGTTCTTATCATGTATTGTTCACTATGAGATTTTAATAGTTGAATTTGAAGTAAATATTTTGATGAATTAAATTTAAATTTAATAATGACAAAAAATTAAAATCTTTTATTGTGATTTTTGTAATTTTGTGAAATACGTAATAAAAATGTGTAGTTTTCGCTTGAAAATACGTATCAAAATTTATTATAAATATAAACTTTAATTATGCTCCTGCAACGATATTTCATGATTGGATTTCCAACTGTTATAAAGAAGCATCCTCAGCTGCCAGGAGTATAATATCATTTAATCATACGTTTGTTGAACGATAGGATATTTATGGCAATTAAAAGCAACAAGTCTGAAATGCCAAAAAAAAAAAAAAAAAATATTTTTCGAGAATAACAGAGCATAAGAAAATTTACCAGTATCATGTGACAGCTAATATTAACAAGTTGTAATAGTTTTTTTTATCATATTAACCACATATAAAAGATACGATCATTCAAAAGAATATAAGGCTTCATAGATTTAATTAAAGATCAATTAAAATATTTATTAATAAATCATTAAATAAAAAAACAAAAACTCAAAGTATCAAGTAATTAAAAAAAGGAGAATCAGCATCAACAAGTTGCAACTTCTTTAGAGATGATTGTACAGTTTCTGCAGTCGGTATTGAATTCTGATATCATAAGTATATGTTCTGTCGATTTAATGATAAGATTAAAATAATCTTACCTTGGTCCAATAGCTGATCGATTGCAATAGATAAGATTTTCAAAATCTTTTTAGTTCCTCCAAAATTCCAAACGCTACCTGATCTGTATGATAGAAATACATTTATTTAGTAATGAATTGATTATTAAAAAAAAAAATTAATTCACATGAAACACCATTATCTACTCCCATATATTCAATTATGACACATTAAGATCAATCGGAATTATGAAACTTTGTTAAACAGATTAATTCACTTTTCCTCGCGAATTAGAATAAGAATAGCGCGTATTCTTTCATTCTGCCCACGGAAATAATTTTAGAAAAATCTACATTTGTGATTCAATATTTTTGCTAATAATGTCGGTGCATTAATGATAAACTCTCGGTTATTATCATCATAGCAGTTCCACCTTGATAATTGTCCGTGCCAATTCCATTTGAACTATCTTTCTAAATTATAAATGGTTTTTTATTCAATGAACTTGTAATAACACAATTTTATTAAAATAAATACCTTTTTTACCCTTCTCGTGTTGATTTACGCATAGACAAAATTGCTTAAATTGACAATAATTAATTACTTTTGTGAAAATATTTTCTGGCAAAATATTAAGCGGATTTGTTTCTGTCAAACACGGGGAGACGAAACCTTTATCGGAAAGTTTTTTTTTCATAACGTTGCAATGTTAAACTCGCATGATTAACAAATAGATTAGGAAATGCCATAAATGTTATAATCAGACTGGCCAATATTCCAGTTGGAATTCAGATACTGCTCTACTAAATGAACATGTCGCCGAGCGAGAATGCGACCAACTTTGTTAGTGCCATCAAAAAATCTAACTTTACACGGTTTCTTCAAAAAATGAAGTTTTTTAGTTAGTATGATCATTAAAAAATTATTAAAAATTGACATGTTTGAGAGAGAAAAAATAAACGCGTAATTTTAGCTTTTCAAAGCTTCTGAGGCGCGCACAGATCAATATATGTGCCATGTATTACAAAAAAATTATAATAGTTGGATCAACATCCAATAAAAAAAAAACGAATGTCTTGATCCAAAGAGAATATAAGTAAAACTCAAGTTGGTGATCCTTTCTCAGCTATATCTTCTCCCAGATGCAAAAATGATTCGCTCATCCATATCCTCAGATTCAATAAAAACAACGGATTCCCATCGTTTCTTATCGTTATTTCTTTGAATTATGAATAATTAAATATCTGTATTGTTTTCATTTTTATAATTACAATTTATTAAATAGATAAAGAAACTACAGAAATTGGAGAGAAGAAAAAAAAACTGAGATGATGTTGATCCTAAAAGACGTACTCGTAAAAAGGTTAATAATATTATTACAAGTGATTAAGTTAGAAATTAAATATATTAACGTGAAATTTTTTATAGACTACAATGTTGAAGACTATAGTGCAAAGAAATCTTCAAATACTTGGTTGATCCTCTTTTTAAAAAGACTTCTGCTGTTGAATAATTATCAGTCGAAACGGATGGCAAAAATAATAGATATTATCAGAAGATGATAACCCTTAACATTACTTAACATCGTTGTATTCAGATATTTGATTATTTTATTTATTAAATTAATAAATTTATTATCTCTCTTAATAGCAAAGTTTCTCTCAGAATTACAACAAATATTTAACAAGGATATTGAAAGATTTTAATTTAATTTCTTCATCATGTTGCTTAATCTTTTTATTTTTATTTTTTCAGGAGATAGCGATCTTGATTTTGATTATACTTTGAATAATGATGATGAAAGGGAGTTGATAGTGATTTTGTATGAAGAAAGGTTGAATAGAGATTATAATGATGTATTAAAGACGACATGTGCGATTGGTAGAAAAAGATTATGTCATGGCTATAGACGAAAATGAAGACATTGTTTCCTTTTTTTGATTCTGCGTTCTTACGTAATTGGACGGGTCCTGAACATTGGAAGTTAAAAAGAACTAATAAATCTACCATGTTAGTATTGATCTCATATTAAAAAGTAAAGATACAATAAATAAAAAATTACTGGAGCTATTACCTAAAATTTTTCCGTTTCTGTTGCTACGCGTGATGTATCTTTACACATCACGTGAAGCCTTTTGAAATCAGAATCCCCTTCTTTCAATAATGTCATCTCATTAAAATGATCGATTAATTCAAGCTTCCAACTATTGTTAGCATTAATTTTCTAATAAGAGTAAAAAATTATTTTAGTTTAAGTTTTCACGTAAAATGAATAATAATAAATAAAAAAAAAAATAAAAAAAAAATTATGTTAACGGTCGCCAATTTCGTACATTCTTTAGATTAAATGCATTTGTTCATCTAAAAAGTCAGTTTATATCAGGTTATCCCTAAGTGGAGTGATGATTAGAGGTATCACGTGTTAAGAGGATTATGAAACAACATCAACTTACGTGATATTTTAGATAATTAACGATTATTTGAATGGCGATTAATTTCGATTTACGTGTCTATGATTTAATTAAATATTAAACATAATATTGCAATATCCCTTCTTTTCGCGTTTCATTGATCAACGTTAATATCTCGGACTGAACTAAATCTACATTCGGCTGAACAGAATGTTAACTTTCTGAACAAATAGTAAAAAAAGGTATTACAGAGTAATATATACTTATAGTTTAGTCATTATCATATTTTAATTAATTAATCCATAATAAGGTAACCAACTCACCTGAAAGTTTTTTATTCAAAATGAATTAATCATTTTCTCAAATAGGCAAATCATTTTAAGGTATTATCCATGAATGTCAAAGAATTTAGAATTTCCGATAAGGGAAATTTTTACAATGTTAAGTGGAATTGCTAATTTTGAAATTCTATATTAGTTAATTGTTGGATTGTATTTAGTTATCCTATCATCTTAGTCTTTATCTCATTATTTCTCGATGCTAGAATACAAGTTCTGGTCGTGAATGAATATACAATAATTCATTTTTCATCTGTTAGAACTTTTATTTTTCATTTGTCTTAGAAATTTATTAAGAGTTTAATTCTAATTAATAAAGATTATGTCAATTATTTTTTAATGTTAGCATATACTTTCTGATATTTAAACAAGCTTGATTAGGATGTTATAGTTGCTGAAGAAGTGATAATTGTTCGTTGTCAACAGGCAAAAAATTATTTATGTAGTAATAGTGTAATTATAGTTGGTGTGCTTAAGTTACGAAGGAAAGACTATAAAAAAAGCCAGAAAAATTAGCGCATTTGGTAATTTAGGTCAGACCGAAATGGTATAATAATATTTTTTTAATGATCATAATAATTCACGTGGTTTATTAAATCTTCAAATTTTAATTCTCCTTTAATTTTTTTTTAAAAAAACAAAAATCTAGTTAGTAGAGATTAATATGATACAGTTGGCAAGTACAATTCATTGATCTATTAAACAAATAAAGGAATGAGTTTCTAAGTTATAGTGTTATCGAATAAATGGTAAGTTGAAATTAATTTATTAGTTTTAATTCTTTCATTATTACATAAATAACTAATAAATTTTATTCTGATTAGTAAAATGCTTTTGAAAATAGATTACCGTCTTCTACTTGAGCTAATAAAGATGAATCCGAACAGCAAATTCACGATATTTGAGGCTATTTGAGTGAATAAAGACATGGGTTGATTAAATATTATGTATATAACTAATATCTTCATAAGATGTTAAATCTGGATTTTCAAGGAAATTATTATCACATTGTGAGAAAAATTAAAGTCAGAGAAAAGTATCTTTACGTAAGCATCTTTATGTTTTGAAAGTGTTATGGACCTGTTCATGACCATCATTTGAACACAAAGGCATTGCCATGTCTAGTAGCGAAATTTGATCTTTTCTTAAAGAAAACCTTTTAAGGATCTAAATAAGAGAATGGTGAGTGTAAAATTTGTAATGAGGCTCGGATTGATGTTTTGAATTGCTTATGATTTCTATATCAACTTTAGTATTGAATATATATCATGCGATCATAGTTAACCTTTTTTTAATTAATATAATAGAGCAAATAGAAAAAATATTGGATTTCATGGTTTGGTAGGAAAATTTGGAGGTGTCAGCAAGTTGAATACATTGTAAACAATGATTTGGCATATCGACCAAGTGTTTGAGGAATCAAATCATTAAACAATGTATTGTTTGCTTAGGATTCCGATATAACACTATCATTTAAATATTCCATTTCCTAACATTAATGTCGAAATTCTGTTTGGTAAGCTATCGTATGTTATAACAATATTTTCTTTATTATACACTTTATATGATTCGTTAATACTAATTTTTTATAACGATAGCAAATTTTTTTTTTTTTTTAGACGCATATAGTGGAACTTGCGGAGTCTGTAGAATAAGGATATGATGATCGGAAAGGTACATTTATTTCAGGGGACCACGGTAGGTACATTTTGCTCTTTAATGACCGATTCCGTTCCACAAATGGTCTTCCGTCGACTTTTTGCTCAATTAGTTCATAGGTATGCAAATAACTCGAGATGTGATTATTATGGTAAATAATGCCCAAATGAATTTTTAGTATGTAGACTGACCATTATCGAAAGTTTTCATTGAGCGATAGGTAAAAAAAAACTTATTTCATTTTGTATGAATCTGTAGGAAAGAAAATTCGTATCACCCTTGTAGTTCTTTGGGTTCTTGGGTTCTTTGGGGTTCTTGTGGTTCTTGGGATTCTTGGGATTCCTCAGACTCCGTTTTTATTTTTCTGGTTTTTATTTTTTCGGGTTTTCTATATTACCGAAAGAACAATGCATCGTAAGACAAAATTATTTACTATTAGGAAAAAAATTAGCCCACTTCGATTTAAAATTATTATATGAGGCACGTGACTTAAAAAATGTTTTGTTACGTCATAAAAAAATAGAATATATTTGATTCTTTTCGTTTCACCCCCTTTAAAATCAAAAAAAATTTTTTTATTCAAAAAAAAAAAACGTATAAATCTTATAAATCTACAAAAAATTATTTTTACTTTATATATTTTATATGAAAAAACGATGACAATTACTACAGTTGTGAATTTTACAATTCAGAGTTTGACGACGACAACGTGTTTTAAACACAAAATCCTCAACATCAAATCCACTATGAGTAAGACAACAAAATACGATGGTGCAATTCGACTTCGCGAATGCTGCACCACAAGAAAGAGAATTAAGCAATTGAAGGTGGTCACGACTTATTCTGCAGTTGAATCAAGTGATTCGGTGGCCTTTAAAGAATAAAAGCGTCGACATGGATCAACGTGTTGACATATACTGCAATGCGAATCAAGTGATTCGTGGTTTTTAAACGTCGACCTGGATCAAGTGTCGACATACTCTGCAATCGAATCAAGCGATTCGATGGCTTTTTAAAGAATCTAAGTTTAATCTAAATCTACTTTTACATATTTCAATTTGTTTTTAACCATTTTTTTAACAAAAAAAATTCGCGTTAGTACTATTATGAAAAATTAGAATATTTAATCTTAATAATAGTTAATATGTATAGAGAATTTTATATCTAGACCAAGTGTTTATTATCAAAATAAAAAAAAATCTAAACTTTTATT
>CAJVPP010000761.1:0-26578 GCA_910592005.1 Funneliformis mosseae
GTTCGAACAGCAACAAAATAATCAAGGTCTAACGCAAGAAAAAGACAAATATATGATAATTGAACACGAGCATATGTGCATCGATGATCTGGTCCACCATCTGTATAGAGACACAACACGGGTTTGTCAACAAGTTCTTCTTTAAGAAGTATGTTATACAGCTCCGTTGCATGGCGAATAGGTGAAGAAGGTTGAAAAATTGGATCTTTTAACCCAATGTGCACTTTTCCTGAATAGAAATCGCCATTAATTGATTTGGGTATGTTACATATCATTGTTACACTCAGTATGATTCCTGTTTTAGTAAAATCATAATCTGCAACTGTAAATGTAGTATCCTTACTGACCACTACTTTTTTTCCTCTCTCTACTACAGCGACTGGAAATCCAGGTTCACCAACCTTGCAACGATGTTTGTCATCTAAAAAGATTAAATTTGTGATTTCACTAAACTTTACAGCAAATTCTTTTTCATAGCGAAATAATGCTGATGCGTAATGAACATTTAGATGGTAAGCTCGTAGTTGACGTGTTTGAATCATGAACTTTAAAGGTAAGCGACCGGTGAATTGTAAACTACTAAGTTTTTTTGGATTTTTGGGCCAAAATTGTAATCGTAACCATTGTGCACTAGGGATTAGTATTTCAGGTGGACACTCACGTTTAATCTGATGCAGAAAATCATTTACTGAGATTGCGGTCGCAAGATGCACGATTGTATCATGCCTGCGTTCGTCCATAGCAATTATAGCATCTGCTGCTTTTCCTGTAAGAAATTGATCTGCAATTCTCCAGAAGATATTATATTTATTTGGTCTTCCATTACCGTGTTCACGTAAATCGATGGTAATGTCTGGATCTTCAAGTTTCAGAGCGAGTCTAACACGTTCATCAACTTTTGCTTCGTTTTCAGTTTCAGCTGCAGAGATATCACCTGTTAACATTTGGTAGATTGTTTGAAGTGCTGATGGCTTGGCCTTTGGAAGAAGCAGATCACATGTATGTAAATAATTTATTCACATTGCTCGTGTATGATAACGAGACGCGTCAGCTTGCAATTTATTTACAATCCACATATTCTCTTGCAACACTAACATTTCATTAGCTTGTTCGTTGATTTTCCAGATTAAGATTGCGTTAAAAGAATTATTTCCAGAATTAAATTGATATTCTCCAATCTTAAAAGGAAATGCATAAGATAAGCCCTGGATATAACGCATTCTTTGTTTATAATAAATTGTTTGTTAGTTAGATTTCTACACTAACAGTCTTAACAATATTATTTCTGCTACTTACACAGGATTAGTTGGTAGGTATTCTTCAATATCAACTAGTTCCCACGATGATAAATCAGCGAGCAAGTATTTGAGATGATAGTATTTGGCTTTGTCAGCAGGCGTGATCCAAATGTTTTGGTTATGGATTTTAATTGTTGTGGCTTGGTCAACAGTTTGTATAGGAGTTTCCGATGCATGATTCACAGCAGCAATATCGCGTTGATGTTGCAGAAACCCTATATAATTCGAAATGGCAATAATGAGATTGTCAAATGCATCACGGAGCCAATTAAAATTTGTCATCAACATCTATGATGATGTAGCATGTAGAGCAAGAGTTTGGTAATGTAGATTTAGTTCGTTTACATCAAAGGATTTTTGCGATTGCTTGTATGATTCCGGGTTTACATAGTCAAAAAACTCAAGAAAAAGTTCAGGTATGTGATAATTCCGCTTTTTGAGTTTCTGGTGATTACGCATATCAATATACCAAATCATTTCAGTCAAGCTAATTATAAATTGTTTCCCTTGTGTATTCACATATGATTGAGTGGACCATCCTCCACCATGACGCTAAATCCAATCAACTAGATCATTACGCAATTTTTGCTTATGATTTGACTTTTCTGATTGTAAAAAGGTTGGCAAGTGCAATTGGGTTTGGCGTGCATTTTGCATTAGGATCATAAGGCTGTTTTGCTGTAGTATCAAATTAGGAATTACGTCATCAGTTTTGAGTTGATAATGTATATTTTTTCCTATATTTGTCGTAAGTTCCATAATATTACAATTAAGGCTGACTTGAGTTGTAATTGCAGTTGGTGTCTCGCTTATTTCAACACGATCTATGATCTCAGAATTTGTTATAACAATATTAGACTCAGGAGACAGTTCTCTAGTTATAAGTTTTTTAAAAAAATCCTTGATTGTCATTTCATAAGGAATAGGATGGATATATCATCTATGAAGATTTTTTGACCCTTTAGTGATGCGAATATTTGCGAATGGCATTTTTTGCTGAATTACAATAAAATATTTGTTGAAAGCTTAAAGGAAAGATTATTTTAACGTGTTTATACCTCTTTTGAATTTATATAATCAAATTTGTTACGCGTTTTTAATCTCTTTTAGGGACGCAGTTAGGAAAGGAAAGTTGTTTTAGAGGCGCAGTTAGAAAAGGAAAGTCTCTTTTAGGGGCGCAGTTAGGAAAGGGAAAGTCATTTTTAGGAGCGCAGTTAGAAAAGGGAAAGTCACTTTTAGGAACGCAGTTAGGAAAGGGAAAGTCGTTTTTAGGGGCGCAGTCAGAAAAGGAAATCACTCAGGAGTACAGTTAGGAAAGGAATGCTAACGATCTTTGATTCTTTAAAAGTATAAATTCATACAGAATTTAGTTAACTGAAGTCATTTAAATAAATAGAATTGGTTTATTGTGATAATATTATTGAATAGAACAGGTTAGATCAAACCATTCAAATATCGCCCAAAAGACAACATCGTTCAAGACAATAAACAAGATAATTATAATTGTATAATCATTTCATTAATGAGGAAATATTGAATTAACAACTTTACTTTTTTCTTTTTATTAAACTTGATTTGACTTTTTTATTTTTGATAATACATGTAATAGTCTATTATATGAATGCGCAGAACAAAAAATATAAAATTTTAACCGGGTAGCCGGGTTATGAAACAATAAAAATGTTTAAAAAATTTTTTTCTTTTAAAAGCAAAAATCTGGGTGGCCGGGTCATACAAAGTTAACTTTAGATATGTAAACCAATTTTATTACTTTGTATCGCCTAACTTTTAACATTTTTCTTATAATAAATAAATTCATTACAAACTATAATTAACCAATCAATTAATCCTATTTATTATTAACTTATCATATAACTTATCATTATTCAAATTGCAATATTATCATAATAATTTTATTAAAAAAAAAATATTAATTAAATATTATAACAAAAAGATTTATTAATTACATTTATGATATATAAACTACATCATTAACAGAAAAATAAAAACGATTTTTTTAGAACTAACCCTAAATGTAACATTATACAACATACGATTTTGTAATACTTCAGTTTAAAAGTACAGGGAGAAAAAAAAATATTGGCTAGTTATAAAATTAAAATAATCGGGTATATTAATATATGTTACACAGCTGATTTATGTTCCTCTTCAAATAAGGTATATGTTCATAATTTTGTCGATAACGATAATCGTTAGCTATTTCTCCATCAACTGTCTCAGGTAATAGGGAACGTCAATTAGATAGATAAGACATGCACATACTGTATTATGTAAAAAAAAAAAAAAATTAAAAAAAGTAAAATAACATATTCTATTGTCATTTAGATTTTTTCTGAAAGGTTGTATGTAATGTAAAGAGAAAACATCTAAAAAAATTATCAAACGTCTAATTTAATTGATGACGTACGTATGTCGATCTGCCTGATTTATTTTTATAAATAGTCGATAATACCCACAAAAAAAATTTCATGTAAAGTTAACCTTTCAGATTTTTTTTTTTCATCTTATATTTCTGTTTAATATAACGCGCGTTATAAGATAATGCCGAAGATTCATAGCATAGCAATTCGAGGAATTCGTTGTTTTAGTCCTTCACGATGTAATGAAGTGAATTTAGACCAGCCTCTTACTCTAATAGTTGGTGCTAATGGTTCTGGGAAGACAACCATAATAGAGGCTTTGAGATATGCCACCACTGGTTTTTGTCCACCAGGCACTTCAAAGGGGAAGACTTTTGTAATGGACCCTACGATATATGAAGAAAATGAAGTTAAAGCTCAAATCAAACTTGAGTTCACGGGTATAGAAGGACAGGAAATTGTTGCTACCAGATCTATGTCCATGAAACTGAAAAAGACAACAACAGTATTTCAAACGCTTGAATCTTTGCTGGAAATAATGGATAATGTATCATCGACTAAGATAAGCCTTACGGGTCGCTGTGCAGAATTAGATTCGGTAGTACCTATACACCTCGGTGTTTCTCCTGCTGTCCTTGATTTTGTTATATTTTGTCATCAAGATGAATCTCTATGGCCATTATCTGAACCGTCGATATTGAAAAAGAAATTCGATGAAATTTTTGAATCTGGTAAACTTTCTAATATTATAACGGACATTAAAAAGGACAGGAAAACACTGGCTGCAGCATTTAAGGAATGCAAACTAGTTTTCGACCACTTGATGAAAGAACGTGAAAGGGCCGAGAAAATACAGAGAAGAATTAATCAAAATAAAATAAAGGTTGAAGAACTTTCTCGAAAAAGAGATACTTACGAACTTCAATTAAATAATGTTTCTCAAGAAATTGGAGAATTATTAGCAACTATTAAACGATTAAATCAAACAGAAGCGGAGCTAAATATAATGATTAATGAAAAGAAACAAAAGGAGAAAGCTCTGGAGAGTTTAAAAAATAGAATGATTGAATCTCATGAATCTGATGAAGTATTAGACAAACTCATAGATAAATTCGATAGTAATCTAAGAGATCAGCAAGCAAACATCGAAGATTGGAAACAACAAATAGAAAAGCTCGAGTTTAATATTAAAGACTTACAATCTTCTCTGACCAAATTATCTTCCAAGCAAATGCACCTACAAGTCGAATACTCGGCCCATGAAAGACGACTTGCTGACCGAAATGATTTAATGCAAAAGATCAGTCGTGATTGTCAATTTTCTAACATGCTATCTGCAATTTCCGCTGAAGAGAGTATGCAAAATTTAAAATCTTTGCTTCAATCTTCAATCGAGGAAAAGAAGAATAAATTGGAAGATGAAAGAAAACGATTGCAAAATGAAGAACATTTTTTAACTGATAGATTAAGTGATTTTAAAACAAGGGTCAGCTCTTTGAAGCAAACTAGGGATTATACTACAAGATCAAAAGAGTCTAATAAATCCAAAAAATTTCGGCTCGAATCAGAGATTGAAAAGATTTGTCAAGTATCTGATTCTGATTTGAAATTTATCGATGCTTCATTAGAAACGGTTAAATCAGAACTCAAAAAATTTGAACAAGATGATTTAATTAATGAAATTTCTAAGAAAATCGATTCAAAGCAATCTGAATATAATGAGATAGATCTAAAGCTCTCCCGTCTTCAAGAATTGTCGACTAATCAAGCTAAATTGGAATATAGGCGATCAGAGAAACGTAAAATAACATTAATGCTTCAGTCTACATGGGAACCGTTGACTTTTAAACTCTCGGAATTGCTGAATAAAGATCCTAATCTGGAATCACTTGAAAAGGAATGGGATGATCGAATGAATTTGTGTAAAAATGAAAACAAAGGACTAGAACAACAAAGAGATTTAGTCGACTTAAATTGCTCTAGAATTCAAGCAAAAATTGAAATGATGAAATCGAGTATAGAAACAAAAAGCCGAGATTTGCAAATCCATTTACAGAAAGTAGGAGAAGTTTGTGGTGAAGAAGAATATTTAACATCTTTAAAAGAAGCCGAAGATCAGTTGGAACATAAACAAAATGAAATGAATTTATTTTATGGCACCTCAAATATATATGAGCACTATGCGAATTGGGCAGAGAAGGAAAAAAATTGTCCATTATGTCATCATTCATTCACAGGTATAGATAGCTTAAATGATTTCATTAAAAGGCTAAGGAATTTTGTAACAAATCTTCCTGAAGAACAATTAAACCAAGAACGAAATTTAGAAACTATTAAAACAAGGTGTCAACGTCTTCGTGGACTGCAGCAAGATTTTATTGCTATCAGACGGTTAAAGTCTGAAATATCTGACCTGAATCAGATGATTGAAAAACAAGCACAGGAATATAGTGAGTACAAGATTCAACTGGATGAAATTGATGCCAAGTTAGCTTTATCTCAAGAAAACATGTTCAATTTTTTGGAACTGGACAAAGAAGTACAAGATGCCATTAAGCTGAAAGCTAATTTAAGTAGTCTTGATAAAGAAATTAATAATCTTGAGCCTTATATGAGAGCTTCGAACGATTCTAAAAACAAAAAAGATGAATGGCGAGAGAAAGCTATAGTGCTGAGGAAGGACATTAAAGAACTGAACGAGATTCGTGATAGCCGAAATCGAGAAGAAAAAAATTTGCGGGAACGTTTGCATAAATTGGAAATGGATAAATACAAAAAACAAAATGATTTTGATAATCGCAGTCAAATTCAGGAGCAAATTGATGAATTAAATAAAAACATGATCCTTCAAGAACGTGAACTATCACCATTATTCGATCAAATCACGAATTTAGATAATGAAATTAGAGATATGGCGGCTGAATTACAAGAATTTCGTACGCGTAAATCTGAATCGGAAGATGCGATTATGACAGATCTCAATAAATTACAGACATTCCACGAGAATTTTACTAAAATTGAACGAGAAATCATTGAATATGTTCATAGTGGTAAACGAGAAGGATTGGATGAATGCACGGAACAAATTAAAAGAATACAGCAAAGTACCACAGAAAAAACGAATAATTCTAACGAGTTGAAAGCAAAATTACACCAGTTGGATTTGAACATTGGACAAACGCGTCAAGCAAAGAGAGACTTACAAGATAACCGCGATTATAGAAATCTGAAAGTTGAAATCGAAAACCTTCAAATAAAAATAGAAGATCTTCGTCAGCAGCTGGAAAGTCAAGGTTCAACCAATTACGTTAAAAGGGAAGATTTTTTACAAGCTGAACGAACTAGAATCTCTTCTGAAATTTCAAGTATTACAGGGAATATGGAACAGATAAGGGTTACAATTAATATTGATCGCGATGATCTTGAAACGCAATATAAGAATATTAAAGAAAAGTTCAAAGACCAATGGGCATTAAAGCATGGAGATCAAGAGGCAATAGCTGAGATCGATAGGTTAATAAGTGAATTAGATAACATATTAATGAATTACCATACGAGGAAAATGCAGGAAATCAACTCTAAGATTGACGAATTATGGGGGGAGGCTTATAATGGGGATGATATCGAAAAAATCGAGATTCGTTCTGAGCAGGAGAATGCACAATATAATAGATCATATAATTACAGGGTTGTTATGCAGAAAAATAGCAAAATACTTGACATGCGTGGAAGATGCAGCGCTGGTCAAAGGATGTTAGCTTCAATTATTATTCGAATGGCTCTAGCAGAATGTTTTAGCAAGGGTTTCGGCATGTTTGTTCTTGACGAGCCAACTACTAATTTGGATGAGAACCATATTAATAAATTGGCCACTAGTTTAAGATGGTAAATTTTTTCTTTTTCCTTGTTTGGTCATTATTCGTTTTAATATTTAATTGGAATTTTTATTTTACATTTATAATAAATAGTATTGTGGAAAACCGTCGTAATGAATCAAACTTTCAGTTAGTTGTCATCACTCATGATGATAAATTCGCGGAAAAGCTAGGCTTGAGAGAATTGTCAAATTTTAAATATCGCGTGGAGAAAATTGAGAATGGGCTCTCCACGATTGTTAAATTGGATCACAATAATAATCGTCTTTAAATATTAATCTCAATTTATACTACGGGTTATCATTGTAATTTTAGAAATATTTTAGTTTGGGGTTACGTGACCGACTTGTTCATTTCTTGTCTCTTTCTAATTAATCTCTTAATTGTCTCGTTCTTCGCTTTTTTCATAAATAATAAAGCAATAACAGAGATTCTATTTTAGTTTTTATGTTAGGATTATTTCTAAGATCCAAATTGAAACAAATAATTTAAATTGTAAACCAGAAACATTAGTTTTTTCAAGTTTGCTTTAATTCGATTATATTTGATTCTTATTCAATTAATAATAATTTGCAACTCGGGATGATATTTCTTTTAAGTAGAATCCTACATTTTCTTCGGGTGACGTTGCTCAATTGCATCAAAATGATTGAATCGAAAGTTAATATCACGTTGCGCAAAAATATGCATGGATCACGTGTAAAATTATTGTAATATATCGGACAATTATATAAAACATTTCGTTTCTCTCTCAAAAGTCGCGTTTGCAGATATTAAGAATATTTAATAAGTTTAATTTCAATATGGAAAATACGGATAACAGCATGGAGATTACAAACGATAATGAAATGACTGTACAACAGGCGGTGTCTTCAGTTGTGTCAAATGCTCCCAACAATTCTGGTTTAATGGTCGCTTTGTGAGTACAAGAATACAGAGAAGAACTGAATTACTTTGTGGTAATTTTTCTAACGACAGAATGTCCGTTTAGACACCCTTTGACATTGTTAAACATATCTGAACATTTTACACGTGTAAGGATGCAAGAACAAATACAGAGTCCACAGGGTTTGTATAGAATACTAACTATACTTTAATTTTTTTAACTCGTTATTAATCGAAATTTATTTTTTTTCTATAGTTATTGGAGCGATGGTAGGTACACAAACGGGACGTGAAGTAGAAATTACCAATTCATTTGAATTAGCATTTGATGTGGTTGATGGAAAAGTGATAGTAAATGGAGAGTATTTTACAACAAAGCAAGAACAGTGTAGGTCTACTAAAATTCTGTGTTCATAAAAAAAAATTTCAAATCTAATTTGATTCATTAATCGATATGAAATTATATAGTTCGTCAGGTTTTTCCTCAGTTTGATTTCTTGGGATGGTATACTTTGGGACGATATCCAACTGAAGATGACATCGAAATTCATAAACAGGTATAAAGAAACAAAATTGATTAATATCGTTTAAATATACATTATAAACCTATCTTTATATTTAGATGATGACATGGAATGAAAGTCCTCTTTTTCTTCAAATGAACCCTTTTGATATTGTCACATCGAAGAATTTACCAATCACTGTTTATGAATCGATTATTGACCTTATAAATGGACAAGCTCAAACAATGTTCATCAAGTCACAATATAAGATTGAAACCGGTGAAGCTGAACGTATTGCCGTCGACCATGTTGCTCATACAACTCTTGGAGAAGGCGGTGAAGGTTCTTCACGTAAGAGGCAACTTATCGATCTTTAACAGAAAGGTTTTATTTCTTTTTTAATCATTATTTACGTTTTTTATTTAGTAATTGCACATTTAACAACCCAAAGGAATGCAATTAA
Organism: Funneliformis mosseae; assembly: GCA_910592005.1. Classification (NCBI taxonomy): domain Eukaryota; kingdom Fungi; phylum Glomeromycota; class Glomeromycetes; order Glomerales; family Glomeraceae; genus Funneliformis; species Funneliformis mosseae. The sequence continues at coordinate 9,406 of CAJVPP010000761.1, forward strand.
AATGTTACATACTAGAATAAAGATTCTTCATCAATACCTTGTCAATGCAAAATCAGGTATCTGTATTATATGATTATTTAAGCCTAATAAATAAATATATTTACTAATTTATATATATATATATATATTAGATGAATCATTTGTTGATCATGATGTTCTTCGCCAGATTGCTGGACTTTGTAATCGATTGCCAACCATTGATAGTGCCGATTTCAGACAAGAATTCCTCACGGTTTGTGATGTTTCTAAAATATTTATGAATTTTTTTTTTTTTGGTTCGGTTTATTTAGCGAATGGCTTATGTAAAAGTTATTTGTGTAGGAATACAATGATGTTTTATTAACATCATATCTAGCAACTATAACCAAGGGAACTAATTGCATTAATGAGGTGTGTATATAATTATGGAACATTGTGATATTTTTTTTTTATTAACTTTTCTTTTTCTCCTAGCTTGTGGACAAGTTTAATATTGCAACCAGTACCAATAAACCAGGAGGACGTGGCAGACATCAACAACATCAGGGATTCCCAAATTTTTAATATTAGAAATTTCAGTAAGTTTTAAAGATGTGATATTCATGTTAAATATGTTCTTCATCAAATAATTTAATAATTTTATTTTTTTTTATTATTATTATTATCATTACAAGCTAACAGTTTTTGTTTAACTAAAATGATGCATTTTAATGAATAAAAAATGTTAATCAAGTAGAACAATACAACATGAAGTTTTTTTTTTTTTTTAGAAGAATTGTTTTAAATTATATATACAAAAAAAAATTTTTATTGTCATTGATCACCAGGATTTACCAACCTATAATATTTAAGATGGCTGTTAAATAAAGTCAATATCTTTAAAATAACATAATTAACTTACACATTTTTGTACACATGATTTGAAATCAAGAAATTCTTTATGACAAGCATTATGGTGAATAGAATCAAGTTGAGAAGTTACACATTTTGCATATGTTGCGGCCTTTAAGGTGTAAAAATTTGCGTGATTTGTTTCGATGAAAAAAAAAAAAAAAAAAAAAAAAAAAATGGTAGAAAAAAAAAAATTTTCTTGTTCATATTGCTTTACCTGTAAAGAACATTTTGATACAGCTTTGGCAAATATTGCAACGGTAGTTTTCTCCTTTACTGGCATTAAAAATATATTTTTGACGGATGAGATTAAATATAATAATTTATGACTGAAAATATGAGATGACAATTCACGTGATGCGTGGCACAAAACAATAAAGTAATGCCAAGTAGATCAAATTTCAATTATTTACCTCTTGGTTCGACAATAGGACCTTAAAAAGGTTGATTGATTGTCGGACTAGAATAATGTCAAACGTCATGAGTTATATCACAAATAAAACCTGACCAAATAAAGTTATCAGGAATTATAACATAAATGTAACTTTAATTTTATAAAATTGATTGCATATGAAGAACCAAATTTATTAATTTTATTGAAACGCGATTTTTTTTTTTTTAATTCATTCATTTAGGCAAAGCCAAGCTATAATCTCACTAGGATAAAATTTTTTTTTTTAAATGACCACATTATCTTGTTTGTTTCAGAAGAAACAATAGGAATCACCTTTTTAACTGGAAATTTTTGCGCCATAAAAATAAGAGACTTGAAAATAAAGTTTTTCTGATAAAATAAATAATCTCATCTTATCTTAAAATTAAGATAATTTTTTAAAGTTTAATGAAAAATTTAATCCTAAATCAACAATGGGGGAAAAGAACAATCAAGCATTTTTTTTAAAAAAAAAAAAAAAAAAAAAAAAAAATGTCACATTTTCAAAAAGGATTGGGGGCAATGCTGCGCATACATGAGAATTCGATTTTTTTTTTTTTCCAAACGGACCCTAAAAATTGTAAAGGGTCTTGTTTATGATAAACAATTAATTTTAAAAAATGTTCACCAATGTCAAATTGTTTTTCATCAGATGCGATACAGTCACAGCATTAATTGGTGGCGGTATCACACCGAAAATACTGTTACCTTTCGTTTGAACGGTATACGAATATATAAATAATACTTCCTAATTAAGAATTTCCTTTGAGGCAAACATCTAGCCATTCATCGAAAGCATGAAAACGTAATATGCATGTAACATGACTATCGGAAACATTTGATTTCTTTTTTCTTTTCTTTTAATTATTTTATTTAAATTTTTTTTTTTAAAAAAAAAAAATTACAATACATGAGTTGCGGAGCGCACAGGTCATAATTAATATTATATATTAGTTATCACAGTATTCCCTTGAATTTCCCGGTTTTTTTAAAAAAAGAATGTCTTACAGATATGAGATGTCAAACGAAAGATTTCAGAATTTACTATTTTTGTTGTCATTGAAAAAAGGTATGCACTCCACCTTTAATGAGCAGATGGATTTAATAAAGTTTCATGAGTAGCTACATTTTTCCTTTTCATTTCAAGTAATAGCAAAGTTCCTTTTTTGCCTAATTCTAGTCAACTTTTGAACATTTATCCAATGAACATCCGTAAATGGCCAGATACGTGCATTTAAAACTAATTTTTAACAAAGAAGTTTTGATTATTAAAATAATAATTATGATCAATCAGGATATTTAAGGTAAAAGGAATAATCGGATTGATTGTGTAATACATCAATAATATGGTAAAACTTTCATGATCACCGGAGAGAATCAAGGCTCCTTCAAGCAATGCCCGGTCCCCTTGACGAAAGCATTTTTCGTGTAATTAAATTGTCTTGATTATCGATTTATCATATCTGACGCTTCAAAAGAAGGGCATCAAATTCTCTAATAACAGTACAACATCCTTTTTAATATTAATTTATGTTGATAAAGTTCATGATTTTTTGCCGAATTCCTAAATAAATTGGTGTTGAAATTTTCAAACTACTTTGGCATACGTTTTTATAATTAAAATTATTTTACATAACCTTTCTTACCTTGGCGTCTGATTCAAACATTTTTCGTTCGTTATATTTTTTTTACGATCTCTTTTCCTGTTAACCGTTTTGAGGCATCAAATTTAATTTTTAATATTTGAAATTTTTAAGCTTATTAAATGAAAACCACTTTTTGATGAGATAACTTTATTTGGTCAGGTTTTATTTGTGATGAAACTCATGACGGTTGACATTATTCTAGTCCAACAAATCAATCATCTTTTTGTTTGGAGAGTCGATAATTGAAAAACTTGATCTACTTGGCATTACTTTTTTGTTTCAAGCGTCACGCATCACGTGAATTGTCATCTCATATTTCAAAGTGACACACGAGTGCACGGATCCGAAATCCAAATCCTTGGTACCATAATTGATATCAATAATCACAGAGACAACTTCTTTCAAATTTCATCGTGCGTAAAGTTCACCTTTTTTTTTTTTTATTCTCCTCCATGTTATATATATATATATATATATATATAAAAGAACATCATCTTCCCGAACGAAAAACAACTAGGGAGTTTTTTTATTTCTTTTTTTATCTTGCAAAGAGGTAATGTTTACCACAATATGTCTAAATTCGATTCATTACTCTAAACATATTTATTCATAACAGGTTTTGTAACAAGAAAATTCCTCAAACATTTCTCCTATTTAAAGGATTTCTATTGATTTACTTGATTTGGAACATACATTCTTTCTTTAAACAATATGTTAATTATATCAATATTTTTTTTTTTAGGTGATATCTTCGAAATAAAAAAATCTGTCATAATAGTAAAATAATTTAATACAATGAACCTTGTAATATATTTACAATAAGTAGAAAGATCCTTTTTTGACACCCAAAATTTCAATATTACCTTTGTTCTTTCTTTTATTTCATGCAAATTTCAAATGATATCACCTTTATTTCCTTAACACATACACAATCATCATCGTCATTCTAGTCATTATATTGATCCTGTGTAACGGAAGGCAAACTATCGTTTAAATCCTTTTTGTTTGAAATAAAAAATAATAGAACAAGTTTTAAAAGAGAAAATTTTCAATAAATCTTCCTTACGCCTTCTAGGGTTAACAAAAAAAAATATTTTTAATCTAAAAAAAACCGAAGGGAATATCAATAGAATAAAAAAAAAAAAAACGTGGTTCTTTTTTTTTTTTTTTTTTTTAAGAAAAAAAAAATAGGTTTCAAACCTCTTCATAAAAAAAAAAAGTTTTTTTTCTTTCGCTTTAGAAATTAAAGGAAAAAAAAAAAAGTTAAAATTTAAATAATAAAAAAGCAAAAAATTTTTCTTTTAAAAAAGTAAAATAAAATATTCTTCGAGAGTGGTTTTCGCCCATAAAAATAAGTCTTTATACTTCTACCGCCAAAAAATACAAATCGAAATAAACAGTCGAAAGGATAACCTTCTTCCCTCCCTTCCCCCTTTTCCCCTTTCATAAATATTAATATCACGAAATCTTTACTTACACTTACCTATAATTAATACTTAAACACTTCATCTTAATAAAATGGAAGAAGAAACAACATATAATCATATGACAGAAGAAGAATCTAACGAAGAAACGTTACAAAATGGTATAGAAGAAGTAATAACAGTGGACCAAGAGTTCGCTGAAAAGCAAAAGGTATTTCAAGAAACGATCAATACCTTACAACAAAACTTGGAACTGCAATCTACCACTACCGATAATATAGGCGACCCTCTCGAAGAATACTTTAAAATCATTAAAGCTTTATCGTCTTGGATGACGAATACCGTTACTTCAACTCTATCTTCCTCCCCCTTTTTACCGTTAACCACCTCACTCGTAACAGATCTTGATACTCTAAATTCTTTTGAGGAAACCTTGTCAAAGATAGAGATCGATATAATAAGTAATAAACAAATCGAATATAATCAACTCTCCACTCTTTCAACGACGTCCGATTCATTCTCTCAATTATTTTCCACTTTTGATTCCTCATGGCAAACGTTTAACTCTTTAATAAAATTAGGAAAGTTAAAATTACAAGAAATAAAATGGGTAATAGAATTAAAGTCAAATGTTGAACAAGTTGAGGTTGAGATCAAAAAGGTTGAAGCCATGTTGGAAGGTGTTGAAGATTCTAGGAAAAAAAATATTGATGATGGTGGTGGTGGTGATGGTGGTGGTGGTGGTGGTGTCAACAGTCTTCAGGGTAGCATTAATAGTATAAATTTTGATTCGTCCAGTGACGTCACAGTAACCGGCATTGTCTTTTCATCGTCCCTGTTAGATGAATGGTATACCAAGGTTGTCGCGGTTGAGGAATTGGTTCAAGATGTGAACGCAAAGGTTAAAGATGTTACAACCCAGCTAAATCATGAAAGGTTTCGTGCACCAGATGATTTATTTGATCATATAAATCTTATAATTAATAATAATGCACCCGAGTTGAAGAGCAAAATTGCCGCCACTAAGCAAGCTTTGGCTCATGATCGTCATATAGGAAGGTGGTTTGATGGGGCCAATGAAGCTGACAAATGGATTCGTGATACTTTGAATCGGGTAAAAGAGTTAGAAGTTCCTGATTTTATTAATAAGCATGAATGGTCCGAAGAGGAACAAAATCTTGAATCGAAAATCGCCGAGAGAAGAAAAATGATTGAAGAGCTTCCTCTAGATTCGGAATCTAATATCATTGATGACCTTGAGACAAAAGCAAATGAAATCATATCTAACATTAAAGACTCAAATGATACTGAAGATCAAGCCGTTATTGAATTAATGACAAAACAATTAAAAAATCTCAACGAACGTTTAACGAAATTAAATGATTTCATTACCCTTCTTTTATCACAAACTACTACCGAACGTTATTCCATAGTATTAAAATTACTCAACACCATGCAAGGAATGCGCAATCAAATGACTCAAATAAGGAAAACTATTCTTGAACATAATGATGCTGATTTAGTTGCTAATGATGTCAAGGATGTAGAAAATCAAATCTCTAATTTTGAAGAGGAACTTTTAAATGATGACTCGGTTCTCGCAAAAATTTTACGTCAAAAGCATGCTACATTACTCCTTACCATTCAAAAAATTCGTGTGGCTTTAGCTGAAAATAAACTTCAAATGGCCGCTTACCTAAGTCCTTCCTCTCCTACTTCTGGTTCGGAATTTGATCGATTAAAGGTCGTTATACAAGATCGTTTAGAACTTTTTTATTCGCGTTTAGTCACTCCCCCAACTTATATGATTGAAACTGATAATGAAAATGAAGAACCTGAACGTATACATGGTCTCACTTGTAATGATGATCACGTTGCAGAACTCACCGATCGTTACTCTTACATTGAATCCGAATTAATCACTTTTGAAAGGACTTTATGGGTTGAATTTTGGTTTAAAAGTGATCCCTCGAAAAAAGCTCGCAGTGATGAATTGGTTGATAGTTTGGAGAAAAAATTTAACGAAATCAAAGTTCTCATGAAAGATAGGAAAAAGGACCTGATGACCATTAAAGAAGGGAGAGAATTCGCAATAAGTGTTCATGCTATACGCGATCAACTTGATTTGGTCAAAGGGAAGATGAGGAGAGGTGATACGACCATTGACGCTTCTTTACAAGAATTGGATGATCATATGGTTGAAGCTTCATCATTAATCCATTCATTAAAACAATCTTATAGTAATTTCTTATCTTCAGAAGCTGAGGATCAAAAATATAAAGAAGCGTTTGATGAACAATTAAGCCAGCATAAACTTGTAAAGGGTTGGATTGAAGAAGTACGTGTTTGGTTGAGGGAAGCTATACGTATACGTGGTTGGATGAACGAACGTGTAGAAATTTTACAAAATGTACCTCAAGTGGATCCTTTTCAAGAAGGGGGAGCTCCCGCTACTCAAGAACAAGTAGATGAATGGCAAAAGGAACATGATGAATTAGAAAGGGAGGTTGAAAAGTTTGACTCTGGAGATGTCACTCGTTTAAGAGCTCATGTTAAAGGTATGGTAGGAAGCACCACCGATAACACCGATGAAATGTCTCCCGCTGATGCCATGACGATTGCAATCACCTTTGAAACTTTGAAAGTTCTCGATCAATTACTTGGAAAGTTAAGAGTTCGTGAAAATGAATTGGCTCTTTTAGCTTTACGCGTGCAATGGGAACGTGAATATGGTAATGCAATGAATTCTTGGAATATATTAATCGATGAAATTAATGATTTCATTACTAATCATGGTAGATGGAAACCTCCAATTTTCTCTGAAGATGATGGTTGGTTTACTAGCGATAATCAACTTGGTCAAAATGATGTTACTCTAGAATCACAGCAAATCTATGAACGGTTGGTAGATTACATAAACAATATAATACCTCCCACAACTGATATTTTTGATGAGTTATTGGATACTTCTCTTGTAGAGCTACCCGAACATTTACTTGAAAGACAGGAAAAAATTGAAGAAAGCGATAAAGCATACTTGGAAGAATATTTTGATTTTGCTAAAGATGTTTTGACCCAACGAAAGCAAGTTTTAGATTATGTTCATGAAGTGGACTTATCTCATGTGGATGGAGTTAAATTAAAGGACGAATTAGTTCTCGAGGAATCTAATCCACGTGGTGGTTCTGTAGAAAAGAAATTTATTGCCCGTGTAATCGAGCTTAACAAACGCGCAGAAAAATCTTGGAATTCAATGGCCCAACAAATTCTTTATCCCAATCATGAAAAACATAATGAATCAGAAAATGAAGTAATAAAGCAAGCGGTCGTAGCTTATAATGAAAAATTAAAGGTGTTGCTTGGAGAAACCGATGAAGCCTTGAAAAATTATCAACGCGCTCTTAAACTTGTAGAAACAGCAAACGAATGTAAAAAAGAAGCTGATCGTTTGGAAGCTTGGATTGCTAAAAAGGACGATTACGTAAACAAACGTAAATTTGATGTTTTCCAAGAACCTTGTAAATTCACTTCTCAAGATATTGACGATTACGTCACCTCAAATGCTCAAATTGCTGTTGATATCCATAATTTCGATGAAGAAGAGTTAAAAGATTTACGTCAAAAAGTTGCAGCTTTAATTTCGGAAGTCAAAGCTATTGGAACAAAATGCGTCAACACTGATGAGTTGGAAGGTATAATGAAAAATCTTGATGATAAGTTGAATGGACTTCGTGATGATTTTCAAGTTTTACAATCTCGTGAACCCGATGAAGTCGATGCCGCTAATAAACGTCTCATATGGGAAGATTCTCTAAAGAAATCAAATCATTTTCTCGATGATACAACAAAAGAATCAAAAGCTTTTATTACTTCAAAAGCAACATGGAAACCCGAAACTCCGGAAGATACATCCGCACATGAAATGCTTAGTCAAGAATATTCATCCCTTGAAGGAAAAGTTAAAGATTTCATATCCAGAGAGATCGTTGATCACAAATCAAATTACGATGCATTCATTGAAGCTAGTGAAAAGTTGGCTGATAAGGATCGTCGTAATCATATTGAAACTCGTCAATCTAAGCTTGAATCTACTGTTGATAACCTTAATGAATATGTGTCATTCGCTCATGATCTTTTGGAACAACGTGCTGCTGTTGTTGAATATATGTCCGAAGCAACTAAATTGGACAATAATGCAGTTGAAATTAAGAAAAATCTCATTGAAGCCGAGAAAAATGTGTCAAAAGGTCCAAGTGAACTTGATTTTGAAAACCAATTAAAAGATTTCAATCAAGATATAACTGCTTTATGGGATGAACGTGGTTCAAAATTACCTTATCCTGCAAGTCATATTATGGATGAAGTAAAAGTCACAAAGAACACCGTTATAGAAGCAGCCGCTCAAAAACGTTTGTCTTCACTAGAATCTGCGAGAGAAGAATTAGATAAGTTATACGAAACTTATCAAACCTCCTTGGCACTTCAACAACGAGCTAACGAATATATCAATGATTCTTCTCGTATGCAAGATTGGATTTCAGAAAGACGAAAGAAACTTGAAGAAAATAAGGTCGACCCTCTTGCTGAAGATTGTCCTTGGAATGAACCTGAGGTTCAAAAAATGCAAGAGCAACATGAAGAATTCCTTAAAGAAAATACAAAAGTTGATGTTGAAGATCTAAGTCAAATTCGTCGTAACCTTGAAACCTTACTTGAAGATATCAAAAAAGCCAATTGTAAGAGTGTTGATCAAAAACCACTTCGAGAAGCATTGGAGGAACTCAATAAAAAGTTTGGGGAACTTCAATCAGAATCTGCTTCACACCAATTGGATCTTTCTGTATTACAAAGTCGTGCTAAATGGGAAGATCAGTATGGTCCTGGCTTAAGCTCGCTTGATAAGCTAACTAATCAAGTTGATGAATTTATTTCCGAGAGAGCAAGATGGTCACCAGAAAAAGCAAATCCAGAAACCGATTTACATCAAGAATTTATCGATTTAAAGCAAAAGGTTTCAGAATTTGAAGAGAAGCCCTTAACTTTAACAAAATCATCATATAATGATATGTTATCTTCTATCAAAACTTACCTATCAAAACAACCTCCTAAACACATTTCCGACCGTCAACTTGATTTTACTGAACGTTTCGAAAACCTTACTAAACGCGAGGATTTAAGTAAACAAGTTTTGGAACAAAGAGATGCTACAAATTCATTTATAAATCAAGCAAACTATTTAGAAAAGGAAGGCGAATCATTAAAAGAACAATTGAAATCTGCCGAAGAAAGTGGTACAGTAGACCCCAGCCTTACTGAAAAACTGGTAGCCTATAAAGGTTCCTTGGAAGATTTGGAAAAGAATTTTGCGGGCAAAATTTCTTACCCCATAGATTCCCTAGCCACTGATGACGTCAATGCGCCAATAAAACAGGTTGTTGATGCTCGTACGGAAGACCTTGCTCATCTCTCCAAGGAGCTTGATGAGTTATTAAAATCTTATCAAGATACAATGAAGCTTTCCGAACAGCTCGAAAATGCACTTTCAAAAGCTAAACAACTAGGTGATGAATTTGATAGCTTCATTTTCGATAAAGCTGCATGGCAACCTCAAGAAGGTCTTGTAGATATGAAAGATTTGTTGGCCGAATTAGATGATATTAACGAGAAGGTTGCCGAGTTCGATAAAAACACCGTTATACCTGTTAATGATAAAGTTGGTGATTATGAAAAGTTAATGGCTGAAAAAGAAAAGGTTGTACCAGAACACATAGGAGACAAATATAATAAATTGAAGGAATCAATCAATGAATTGAATGAATTAGATAAATATGCTAGAAGCAAAATCGATCAACGAAAGGATGTTATGGGTTACATGGCAGAGTGTTCTCGATTGGAAAAAGAAGCAGATCAAATACAACAGGTAAGTTTAATGGATATTAACCGGTTCGTTGCTTTATTTTTTATTTTTAGATTCATGTACTTTGACATTTATATTCATTTAGATACTCTTATCTAACGAACCACATTCACCTGGTGGAGAGGGCACCACTGTCTCTAATGCAGTCAATAATTTTTCTGATAGAGTTCAAACTTTATGGAATGATATTGCCTCACAAATTCAATATCCTACATATTCAATAGAGAATGTTGAAAAAGATCGAACTGGACGTACAGTAGATAGCAATAACCATATAAACGGAGCCGTGAACGCCCAAAATGAATCACTTACATCTTTGGCAAATAGTTTGAATGATTTACTAGAAACTTATCAAAATGTATTACGTCGTAAGAAGATGATCGAAGCCTATATAAATCAAGCCAATGACGTTGCTTCATGGATTCAACCTAAATTGGATGTTTTGGGAGGTATTCTTGATGATGAAACTTTAGGAGAATTATCAAATGATAAAATACACGATCTTATCGGTGAAGTCGATGATGTAGAAGCTGCCCTTCAGGCTTATCATAGTGCTTTTGGTTTCGCTAAAAGCTTGGCGAATAAACTAATTGAAGATATGATAAATGAAATTGAACAAGGTGGCGACGATATTGAAGATGTAAAAGCTGACCTTGAACTTGTTCGGGCCAAGCAACAAGAAATTGACGCATTATGGGACGGGCTACAATCTGATGTACATAAAACAAGAGATAGGTTGGATCAAGCCCTTAAAGTTGTCGATTTCAAAGAAAAAGCCAATGAATTTCTCGATAAGGTCAATGATATGTCTAGCATAATTTCAAGCACTTCAGTCGAAGACGTCACAAGTGCTGACATGAAAGATTGGCAAATCAAATTAAATAGCTTAGAACAAGGGGAACTATTCTCTTTAGTCAAACTACATGACGTAGTTCAAGGGAATTTGAAAGAAAATTATGGCGCTCTTAGTGATAAGGAATCTAAAGGGCTCGAAGGTCTTTTAAGAGAAGTTGCTAATTCTATTGGAGATCTAAAGAAAGTGATGAATAATAAGATTGATGAGGTTGAAGCATATCAATCTTCACAGATAGCTAATGCTTATATGAATCGTGTTAGTGATTTACAAAGGTGGATTGAAAATTCAATGGCAACGTTCGCGGATGCTAAACCCAGACATGGTATCATGGTAGGAAATTCTTATGAACTTAACAAAAACAATTTCGATGAATTAGGATCGATTTTTGAACAATTCACCCATGAGCTACCTGATCGTGTAGATCAACTTGAAAGTATAAGAACTGACTTTCAAGACATATCATTAAAGGATGGAATACGCGAATTGCAAGATATATTGAAATGGCAAGCGAACCTTGATCAATCTTGGGACAATTTAGATTTATCTACAGGTGAATTCAAGAACTTTATCGTAAAAACTGAAAATTGGAATGATCGACACGATTCCATATATCGTGTTGAAAATGATATTTTGGGAGGATTGGAAGATCGTATTAACGGATTAAGTAGTATAGATTATGATAATTTGGAAGCAGAAGTCAAAGAATTAGACGATAACATCAAAAGGGCTAAACCAATCCTTGACGAAGCTAATTTAAAAGCAAGTCAAATGGTTGATGATCCTGATGATTTAATTGACTTGACAAACCGTGAAAATTTTGATCATCATTACAACGAAGCAATTAATCGTCTTAATGAATTAACGTCCTCATTCCAAGTTGCTCTCACCGCAGCTCATAACGCTTCATTATTAGCAGCTTTCCGCGCAGACGCAGACCGCATAATCAGGAATTGTTACGAGGGAATTGCTATAGTAAAATCAAGACATGAAGATCTTGAGAATAGTGGATATTATGCTCTCGAGGTTGATTCTCTTGAAACAATAGTAAACGATGCTATTAAAGGATCTAAAGAAAGTGAAGCAAAGTTTGTCAAATTCGATCAACAAGTAAATGTCGATTTGAAAAAAGAGGCAGATAATCTTATTGAATTAAATCCTGAATCCAATAAAGATCGTGTGTTAAACATTTTCAGTAAAGTTACAGCTGCTTTAACACAATTTTCTGACGTTGTTGCTCTCGAACGTCGTGAAATTGAACTTTCAAGAAGAGTTCATAAACATGCTGAGGCTGCAGGTAAGATCAAGAGTTGGGTAGGTTCTTGTAAAATGGCAGTATTGAATATACAAACCGCCACACTTGATCAAGAAGACGAAATAGTAGAGTTAGAAGGAAGAGTTGGAAATTTCCAAAATTTCATTGATCAATTCAAAGATAGTAGTCATCGAGTTCTTATACCGGAAGCTGATAGCGCCGAAATTGATGCACCTCAACCAGAGGAAACCAATCCTAAAATTAAAGATTCTATACAAACACGAACAAACCGTGTGCTAGAGGATTGGTACGGACTTATAGATTTACTCGCAAATTTAAGGACAAGCCTGAATGCTTCAAAAGAAAGTCTAGAAGTATCACGTTCTATTAAAGAAATTTTAGTAGCTATTGGTCAAGTTAAAGAGAGAGTTTTGAACATTGAATCATTTATCACCGGTGAAGGTATTCCAAGATTACCGACAAAAGATGATATAGAAGGAGGAGATCGTGAACTTGATGAGATTCAAGCTGAAATTGATCATATCCTTGGACCAAGAATTGAATCTTTAGATGAAATGATAAATAATGTAACAGAAAATGATTCAGGATATATACAACAACGTCATGGAATTGCCGAAGCATTAACCAACCTTGCAAGTATAATCGATAATAAGAGGAATCAACTTAGGGATGCGCATAATATGGCATTGTTTGGTACTAAAGCCGACGTAATGAATGCTTTAATGAGCTCATTACTTGAGGTTGTTGACCTCGCAACCACGACAATGGACGGTTCCCCACTTTCATCATTAAAAACAATTGATTTACAACGACGCTCAATTGAATTGGAGTCCAAATATAACTACTATTATCCTAGAATCAATCAACAACTCGAAGAATGCAGCTGCCTTGCAGATCCATTACGAGATGATTGGCGTGTTCATGATCGGTTGAATATACTGAAAGAACAATGGGCAGAATTGATTGAAGTCGCCAACGCAAAGAAAGAAGAATTACATCAACTACTTCTCGGCGAAAAACAACCAAAGACACGGCACACGCGTTCTCATTCCCAGATTATAACAGGTATAACAATCTTTTTCATCGATTATAAGCCACGATCGTCATAATCATCATCACGCTCACTTTCTCATTCTTTGTGTTCAAGGTCGAAAGAGGGGTGTCGTTTCACCAGGAGGTGTGTCTCCATCACGAAATCCCATGTACCGACCTTCGTCTACCTCACGTATCGCACAAATTCCATCTCGCCTATCACCGAGTCCAACGCCAGGTTCACCAGGATCACCACGACGCCCGCCAATAAGACTTATACCACATAATGTTAATAATTATGTTCCGGATCCTAAAGATCAACTTGACGTTGAAGTGGCAAGAATAGTAAACGCTTGCCCCGTAAAGATTAAAGTTTCCATGGTTGAAGGTGAACCAGGAAAATATATGTTTGGTGAAGTTGAACCAAAGCTTTGTTACTGTCGTATACTGCGAAGTCGCATGGTTATGGTTCGAGTCGGAGGGGGCTGGGCAGAACTTTCAAAGTAAGTTAAATCGATTTCAATTTATTACCTGTCAAAAGGGTTGATTTGTTTTTTGTTTCGTTTCTAACATACTTGTGAACATTTTCTAATATGATATTTTTTTTTGTCGCTTATAATTTTTAATAAAGATTCCTTGTTGGTATGTACATTGTTGAAATACTGATGTAAACACGCCCTACTCAGGAATCATATATAGCATATATGATAATTTCCAACAATCTTCAAACACGTTGGAAATTCACGATGTTTATTGTTTTTCTTTTTTCTTTTTTCATTAATTTGTTGTTTACTACATATGACAATATAGATAACAATGATGTCACTCTCCAATTCATTCTGCCACAACAGAACACGCTAACCTGGAACAAAAATACATCCCCAAAGCCCGATCTTTTGTCGGATTTGACGAAACAGACTCAACAATCGGTGGAAACGAGTCCTATAGTAGTCCCAGTTTTCATGAGGCGAACCTCCGCTTCATCCCGAAGGGACACGGCCTCCGAATCGAAGGGTCAACGGGGAGCGGCCCACTGGCGTTGAAACGCATGTCTTATACCCGTAAAGTGAGTAATCAAGAAAATGAAAATGATAGATCACGTATTGGTAAACCACCAAAAAGTAGCTTGAGAAGATCAACGAGCGATGATTATTAGATGAGGGGAATTCTTTTCCTTATTGTTAATTTATTTTGTTTTTATTGCGGGTTGTGTGCGCTTTCCTTTATTTTTTGTATAATATTTAAACTTTTTTCGCTGGGTTGACAGTTTGAGGTATAAATAGGTTTTGGGGGTGGGAACAAAAATTATTTAGAGAAGGGAATATCTATATATATATATATATATTTATATTTATAAGATATATATATATCGAGAATCTTTTTTTGCGGGGGTGTTTGAAGGGAATAATCTATATATTAACAAAATCAAAATCATCTGGGATCTTCTACATCTTGGGCTTTGGGTAGGTTTGACCAACAAAAACACATATATATATTTTACATAAATTTAAAAAATGTTCTTAAATTACAATACCCACACTTCCTTATAATACACATACATAATTCATCACTATCTTTTTCAACAATTATTTTAATAATTAAATTAGAAGAGGATAATTAACAAAAAAATTTATTTTATGTATATTTTTTCTCTTTAATACTATATATATATATATATCCAACAACAACCAACAACCAACAACCAAATCAAACGTTAATCCACAGAACCAACAAAAACTTTGGATATGGGCAATAATTGTGGCGATCGTGGTATATTACTTAATCACACTGAAAGAACGAAATAATACGGACTATTGCAGGATGAAGAAGACAACATTTTTACCAACCTTTTAATATCTTCTTAGGGAATTGGAATTTATTTATATTCATATTTATTTGAGATATATCACATTTTAAATTTTAAGAGTTTTTTTTATTTTACTTTTTAATTTTTTTTTATTTATTATTATTTTTATTTTTATTTTTATTTTCTATCTTTTAACACACATCCCGCACAATATTTTCTCATAAACTTTGTAATTTTTATATTAGCAATACACCATTCATTAGTTTCGTTTGTATTAAAAGAATTCATCAAGACATTATATATATATATTTATTGATTGATTGATAAAATATATATTTGTTAATAATATTATCACATTTAAAATTAAAATATACATTACATACCGCAACTTTTGAATTTTTCTTTGGATTTTTACTTATTAAAAAAAACGCTTGACGTTTGCTCATAAATAAAGTATGAAATAATTAAACGCAATAGATCCGGATGAAACCTAATTCTTGCATAGAAAAATTTCGATGTTGAGAAGGTTTCAATTTTCCCTTCAATAAAAATAATAAAAAATAATATGAATGGTTATCATGGATCCTAAAATTAATTAATGAAAATGACAGTTTTTCCATATTAAAATTGTCTATCACGTGAGTGAAGCATAATGGACATTCGTTATATCACGTGGTGATAAAATCAAATGTCGATCTTTTTATATTGTGTAACGTTCGATTTCAATTGATTTAAAAGATCGATAATATTTCAATAACTAATAGCCCTGTTCAGTTCTAGATCGGATTGTTCGGATCGGAAAAAAAAGTAACCAATCAAATCATAGTTACAATTGAGCACGATTTTTGATCGACCGGATTGATCGTTATATTACGACTGGCTAACTTTTACCATGAATCGCAAACAACAAATTCAAAATGTATTATTGTTAAAAATCTTTCTAGATGAGCTTGAAGAAGAGAAACTTGAAGAAGAGGAGGAACTTCAAGTGAGGAAGAAGAGAGTATTATTTTAAAGCTACTTTAGTACAACAATTAACTACACGATATCTAAAGTCACGAATACACTATATAGCAAAATCAAAGCATTGGTGGCGAAATGTTCTTCCATCCTATGATCCTGTTTGATTTAAAAAACTCTTGCGAATATTTTCACATCATTTTCAACAATTAGCAGATCTTATACGCCACCATCCTGTATTTTTATCACAAGGAAATAAACCTCAAATTTGTATTGAATTTCAATTAGCTGTACTCCTTTGTCGACTTGGATCTACTGGGAGTTTATTTAAACATTGTTCAAGATTTGGAATAGGAGAAGGGACAGTAATTCTTTATACTAAATGTATTATTCAAGCAATCATATCACAAAAAAAACTCTTTGTCAAGTGGCCTGTTTTAGAAGATCGTAAAAAAGTTCATGAGGGATTTGAAAATTTGGGAGGACTTAAGAATGTAATTGGAGCAGTTGATAGAACATATATTCCTATGAGAAATGCTCCAACTAAGGATTCAGAAGTTTATTTTACTCGAAAAAAACGTTATGCTATTCATTGTCAAGGTATTATAAATAATAGGGATATTTTTACTAGCTTTGATGTAGGTTGGCCAGGTTCTGTACATGATGCTCAAGTTTTTAGAAATTCTTCTTTCTATAAAAATTATCCTAATCTTATCCAAGAAGATGATTACCTTCTAGGAGATTCAGCTTATCCAATTTCACCCTTTTTAATTCCACCTTTTAAAGATCCAGGTACTCAAAAGCAAAAAGAATTTAATCAATTTCATTCACGTCATCGAGTTGTAGTAGAAAATTCTTTTGGGAGATTGAAAGCAAGGTTTAAAGCATTAAAAGACCTTGATATTAAAACAGTTAAAATGGGAGTTTTATTAACGTGTTGTGCAATAATTTTGCA
>CAJVPP010000762.1:0-26575 GCA_910592005.1 Funneliformis mosseae
AATTTTAGTTAGTTGGTTATGTATTTTTTAAATAAAAAAAAAATTTTGAATTTACTTACTTGTAGCCGGAGTTAGAGACGGTCAGATACTTATGACCGCTACTGTAATTACGTCTGACATTGTTTGAGAAGAAATTTTTTTCATTATTGAACTTAGAGAAGAAGGTGTAGAAGCTTGTAAAAATATGGTTTTTATATATATAAGTTTGTGCTTGCAAAAAAATTTATACATCTGAAGCAAATACAGGTAAAGCTGATTTATGGATATAAAGTATTTTAGTTTTGATGCTTAAAGAGAAATAATAGATTTTTTTGTATCAATTAATAATGCATTTGCCTAATATATATACAATTAAGATGTAATACAGGATTGTCAGATGATTATATTATATCACTACATAATATATACTTTATTTAAGAATAAAAAAGTTACTGAAAATCAGCCTATAATACATAAAAATTGCGACTATATCGCTATATGATGCAAATAAAAAATTACTATTTATTCTTAGGTTTTATGAGAATGTGGATTTGATCTAAAATGAGAGGCTTATCAAAATATTTAGAGATTTTCTCAGTTAATTCTATGAGTTTATCTTTTTTAGGATCATTCATGTAGAGATCGAAGTTAAGGGAAAGAGCTTGGTAACCTTGATTTGCTAATAGAGTTTAACAGCAAATTCGAGAATAGCGATCTTATTTTCCTTGCAGGGTGAGATTATGTAACTTATTTTATCCTTACTATTTTAGAGGCAATACTTAAGATTGACAATACTTTTGTGAGTCATTTCGTTTTCTAAATAAAAAAACTCGTTCTTATACATACATAACATCTGAAATATACAGCACATATCTTATTTTACGTTATTTTCTTTGGAAATATTTTTGCGAAAAGTTAGCTGAACTTTCATATACTCCTACATGCTTTATATTTTGTTAGAAAAAAGAGCGCCAGACCAAAGTTAAGGAGATATGTAGTGTAATTAGTATTATCGTCAGTTACCTAAAGATCATAAAAGCACATGTAAACAGAATCTTTATACCTTTTCACATATAAATCTACTGAAGAAACACAAAGGTAACTAGTTCTTGTAGATCTCAAAATTACAAAATCCTCAGCTCTTCATAGCATATGCTTTTGCTGTCAGTATTTACTTTTATAGTAAGTCTTATGTTGAAACTAGACCTTCTTTCACATTTTCTTACATTTGTTTGGGAAAAAAATAGAGGGACTTGGTCAGCATATATATTTTTTTTCATTATATACAAAAATTAATATGCTTTAACGCCTTAATGGCTAACTAATGATCCACTTATTTTCTGTTACATAATCTGTAGCTCAGCAAATTCTTCTGAGCTAATGATCACTGCTTCAGTTGATGATCAGTATTTTAGACTCTAAATTAAATGTATGCTAACCAGAGGTAAACACAATCATGACAAGCAATACTAATATTAGTTCTAATAAAAGTGAAGCTCAATTATATAAAGTGCTTTTATATAAGAAGAAAGATATAATAGCTATTCAGAAAAAGCTTGATATGCTTTCAGACTAGAGGAAGGAATCTATTAAAAATATATATCAAATATAAAGCTCTGAACGGTTCGGATTAATCTGAAAATTTTCGGTTCAGATCAACTTCGGTTCGGTTTTGGATTGTAAAAATTTCAATCCGAAAATTTTCGGTTCGGTTCGGATTTTTTTCAAATTATAAATCTAAACCAAATCAAAAAAAATCTGAACTGAACCGAAAATTTCAGATTAATCCGAAATTTCGGATCGTTTGGAACGATGAAATTATCGTTCCAAGCGAACAATAAAAGGATCGTTCGATTGGAACGATTAAATTATCATTCCAAACGAACAATAAAAGAATCGTTCATTTGGAACAATTGAAGTTATCGTTCCAAACGAACGATAAGAAAATCGTTCGATTGGAACGATTAAATTATCGTTCTAAACGAACGATAAAAGAATCGTTCGTTTGGAACGATTGAAGTTATCATTCCAAATGAACGATAAGAAAATCGTTTAATTGGAACGATCAAATTATCGTTCCAAAAGAACAATAAAAAAATCATTTATTTGGAACGATTGAAGTTATCGTTCCAAACGAACAATAAAAAAATCGTTCAATTGGAACAATTAAATTATCGTTCCAAATGAACGATAAGAAAATCGTTCTATTAGAACGATCAAATTATCATTCCAAACAAACGATAAAAAAATCGTTTGATTGGAATGATCAAATTATCATTCTAAAAGAACGATAAAAAAATCGTTTGTTTGAAATGATAAAAGAATCGTTCGTTTGGAACGATAAAAAAATTGTTCAATTAGAATGATTAAATTATTGTTTCAGACGAATGATAAGAAAATCGTTCAATTGGAACGATTGAAATTATCGTTCCAAACAAATGATAAAAAAATCGTTCATTTAGAATGATTAAATTATCGTTCCAAATGAATGATAAGAAAATCGTTCAATTGGAACGATCAAATTATCATTCTAAAAGAATGATAAAAGAATCGTTCATTTGGAACGATTGAAGTTATCATTCTAAACGAACAATAAAAAAATCGTTTGTTTGAAACAATTAAATTATTGTTCTAATTGAACGATAAAAGAATCGTTCGTTTGAAATGATTGAAGTTATCGTTTCAAATGAACAATAAAAGAATCGTTCATTTAGAACGATTGAAGTTATCGTTCCAAACGAACGATAAAAAATTCGTTCATTTGGAACGATTGAAGTTATCGTTCCAAACGAACAATAAAAAAATCGTTCATTTGGAACGATTGAAGTTATCGTTCCAAAAGAATGATAAAAGGATTGTTCCAAACGATCCAAAATTTCAGATTAATCTGAAATTTTCAGTTCAGTTCGGATTTTTACCGATTTACGATTCGGTTCAGTTTCGGATTGGCATTTTTAGGATTTATAATCCGAACTTAACCGAACTAAAATTTTCAGATCGGTTTCAGATTGGCCTATAATCCAGACCGAACCGAACCGTTCGGAGCATTATTTAAAATATATTAACCAATATTTATCTATTTAATTAAAAAGAATCATTATATAAATGATTTCAAAAATAGTATGAAAAAATATCATTTATAATATAAGTTGAAGATAACTTATAAGTATTATAAAGATTTAAGAGAATTGTATTCAATTTGTGTAAAATATAATTATAAAATATTTGATAATCTATCTAAAATATATAATTTCACAATTTATTTGTAAAAAATTTTATGAATTATAATTTATAATTTTTATTTATTTATTATAAATATAAAATAAACTTTTATAAGATATAAAGCTAATTAAATGATATATAAAAAGAAAATATATATAAGAAATTAGTATTTAAAGTGATAATAATGTTAAATATAATAAATGTGTTGATTACTATTTATTTTATACATTTAATAAATGTACTAAAATATATATTATAAATAGTAATATTTATTTAGAAAATTAAAAGTATTTTTAGAAGAACTTTTGAAAGGATTAAAGTATAATTCTTTAATAAATTCATTTATATTAAAAGCTTTTAATCAAATTTTATACTATTAGAAGTATAAAATACATATCATTGCTATCAGATATTATTAATATTCAAAGTTTTATTCATTTTTTAATAAATTAGAATCTACTCTTTCAATTAAATAAAAATATCTTATAATTGATAAAAAGAAAAATTATTTCACTATTTTGTATATTAAACAAAAAAAGTATATTTTAATGTACAAGTTTAAGCAAATTTATTAAAATTAGATAATGATGATACTATACTAATTATTAATTACAAAATATATATATTGTCAAAATTAACATAAGAATCTAAAGCTAAATTTTTTAAAAAGGAAATGAACCTTGTATTCTATATTAATGTATACTAAATTAAATAATAAGACTAAATATAGTTGAATTTGATCACTGATCAGCAAATATAAGGCAAGATATATAGTTCACTACTTTATCACTTTATATAGTATTTGATATTATATTTAAAAAATCAAAATGGATCACTTTAATCTCTAACAGTAGACCTTAAAATATATTTAGCATGATAATTATATTAATAAAAAGCATTTAGAGTATTGTAAAAAATCTAACAAAGTTGATTCAATTATTTAGTAAATTTTACAGTTTCTTTTAAATGAAAAAGATATACTATAAGGTATTCTTTTTATAATAATGAAATGATATTTATAATGATATACTAAAAGGATTGATATAATATTAAAATAAGAGAATAGATTTTTTTAAAAGCTAAAAAAATGAAAATAGTTATTAATTCTCATTATGCATAGATAAAATTTAATAAATACATTATTAATTATTAGTTTTTTTAAATATGTAAATAATATTAATAATTTTATATAAATTATATATGTAATTAAAAAATGTTAAAATTGGATTTGTATGATATATCAATAAGAGAACTAAATTTTAATTATAAAAATTTAATAAAAAAATCATTAGTCAGAATATTTAATATAAATAAATAAAAATAGCAAATAAATAGATTCTTTGCAGATTTTATTCAAGTATATGCTTTGCGAAATACATTTATGAACTATACTAATATCAAATTCTGATAATTATTTTTAAAATTTTAAATTATTATAATAATTCTATGAATTAAATAATTATTAAATTATTTAGAATCAAATTTTAAATATATATAAATAAATATACAGTGGCTCACAAAAGTAATGTAACTGCTAAACATAAAACTTTAAATTAATATAACTTTTTATTTATAAATTATATCAAAGTAAAAAAAAAATTATGATATTCTCTGAATCAAAATTTATTAAAAAATATTTTTTTTTCTGATTTAAGTTATATGAAAAAAATCTACGTTGCGATTTTTAAGTTTTTGGTGTTGTATTATTTATATAACTTTTAGCAATCAATATTTAACTAACTAGGTTTAAACTGAAAACTATAATAAATCCTTGTACTAATACATTTATTTATTAAATTATATCTATTTACCACCTTGTATACACCTCTTTGGCCTTTATTATATCATTTATCCTTTCTGACATAGATTTGATTAAATTTATATATATATCAACTTTAATCTTAAACTAAACATCTTGTAATTTTTCCTACAAATCTTCCTTTTCTATAGCTCATTCTGAAAGGTATTTTAAATAATATTTAGTTTTGTTCTAAAGATAATCTATAGGATTTAAGTTTAGAGATTGTGCAAGCTAGTTAAGTAAATCACTTTATTATCAAAAAACCAATTATTAATAAGATTTGCCATATATTTAAGATCATTATTATATTAAAAAATTACATTATCAATACTTAATCCCCAATCTGAAATAGATTTTATAAGATCTTCTTCAAGTATTTGCCAATAAAGTTTCCCATTTAAGCTGCCATTAATTATATAAAGATTACCAATACCTTTTGCTAAAAAGCATCTCTAAACTATTATATTATCTTCACTAAATTTTACCGTTGATTTGACATAAGACTTCTTAATAGTTTCCTGGTTTCTTCTAATAGTATTGGTATATATCTGAATTAAAAAGCATAAACTTACTTTCATCAGATCAGATTACCTTCTTTCAATCCTTTACAAATCAATTTCGATATTTTTTGTGAAATCCAAATAACGTTTACAGTGTATTTTTTAGGTAAGGCTTCTTCTTAATTCTTGATATCAAACAATTTCTTCAAAGTATTCTATATATAGTTTTAGCTAAAATTTGGATATTATCATAGTTTTTGAGATCGCCTTATATAGAAACTGCTGTAGAATATTTATTTGAAGCAACAAGTCAGAGAATTTTACGTTCAATATGAACGAAAATGACTCAGAGATAACCTAATTTTTTATTTTTAAAACTACCTGTCTTTTTTTTACATTGATAAATTCTCATAACCATAAACTTATAAAAATCTTCTTTAGTTACAATGATATTGGCTTAATAGCTTTCTTCAAGAAGGATAAAAATTCTTGCACATTTTTCTAAGAATAATTGTGGCATATTAAAAAAATTTTTTTATAGCAATCAAAAGGGCTGGAGATTTGTTTTTTATAATTACATAATATTATGTAAATTATTGATTTTTGATTTTAATCTAACTAAAAATAGATCAACTTAAAGTTACATAAATAATGTAATGTCTAAAATGGTAATATTGCGGTCTAGCTGCAAATCATATGATTAAATAGGAATTTTAATTACAAATTTATATGAATTTTGATTCAAAGAACTCAATAAAATTTATTTTATTTGGATATAATTTATGAATAAAAAAGTTATATTAATTTAAAGTTTCATGTTTAGTGATTGCATTATTTTTATAAGTCACTGTATCTAATGAAAATTTTAAATCAGTTAATAATAAAAATACAATAAATGATTTTATGAAGAAACTTTTCTTTTTACTATTACCTGCTTTAAAATTTAGTAAAATAATTAAATTGACTTTATTTAATAGAATTAATATGAATTTTTAATTTGTGTTTAGCATTAAAAGAAAACTAAAAATTTAGAAAATAAAATAAAATAAGAATGGTAAAAAAAATTATTATAATATTACAGGATTTTTTTTATACAAATAATACTGATAAAAATAACCAATATTTAGCTAGTGATATATTTTCAAAGTTTATTAATATGGTAAATAATAGGGAATTAGATTTTAAAACTATATCAAAAATAAAAATAATAAAAAACTGAATTAATAGATATTCTGCAACTTATATGTAAGAAATAGCAGCTATAGCCTTAGAACATTAAAAATAAAATTAATAATAATTGCTTATAATTATTTAGATTATTTAAAAGTGATAAGTGAAGCAATATTTTCAAATAATAAGCAGAAGGTTTATTTTATAATTAATTTTAGAAGAATATTAATTAGTTGACAGTTTATTTAATAATAATAATAGATAAATATTACCTTAGTCAAAAGACCTGCAACATGTCAGGTCAATATAGGAATCTGACTTAGACCTGAGTTCTGAGTCAGATATAAGCTAACAAATATAAGTTTAGAATTTTCTAAACCAGGTCTGAATTCAAGATACCAGCCCAGATTTTTTTATAATTTTAGCAAAAATCTAATTTTAAAAGTTATGACATATGTAAATTTTAATTTATTAGTACTATTAAATTGTTCAAAAATGTCAAAAATGTCAGTGTTAATCAAATAATTAGAAATTTCTTAACGTCAATAAAATTTATAAAATATATTCACATTATTTAACTTTAATAATAAATAGTTAATTAAACTTCCATTTAAATACAAGTCTAATTTGTCTCATTTGTTTACTATATGAAAATACTTATGGTAAATATTATTTATATTCACCTATAGAATTTTTAAAATACATAAATTCCTTATAGAAAAAAAATATTCGTGACGAATTTTGGCATTAATACTGTAATTTAATTAGCACTAAAAAATTCTAATCATTTGATTAGTACTAATATTTCTGATATTTCTAAAAAATCTGATAATGCTGATAACTAAAATTTACATGTTTCACAACTTTTGAAATTAGCTGTAATTAAAATTTAGCCAACACTAATTATTTAATAATTAAAATTAAGTTTAGACTAGGCTAAGCTAACATTTTAATATACAAATTTAATCTGAGCTAGATTAAGCTAGCATTTTAATTCTTGGTTTAAAGTTTAGGCTAGGCTGGGCTTCAAAATTTAAACTTATATAGGTCTTTATCTCAGTCAGTATTCTGTATTATATAAGTTTATTAGAGAGATTAAAGTAAAATTATCTAAAAAAAATATAAATCAGATATATTGCTAAGCTAAAAGAAAATGTTTTAATTTATATAAAATATAATACATAAAGTTATTAAAATAATAAATATATAACATAAAAGAAATAAATGGTATAAATGACATAGAAGATATATAAGACATAAAAGATTTCTTAGTGATCATCATCTTGTTTTAGATCGTCATTATCAATATCTTTTCTTATATAATAATATATTTAAAAAATATAAATTTTATATATAAAAAATTTATAAAAATATAATAATTAATATTTAAATTATTATAAATTAAAATTATTAATGTTTATATATAGCATTACTATTAGAATATATAAGTTAAATATAAAACAAATATATAAAAATTGATTTTTTTTAATTTATTTATAAAATATAATTTCATTATTAATATATATGATTTTAATGAATTTGAATTATTTTAGAAAAATTATTAATAGTATATTATTTTAGAAATTTAATAATCATTTATATCTTAATTACCTAGAAATTATATATAAAAATATTACAGTCAACCCTTGTTATAATGAACTCTATATCCTAGACCTCAACTTCGCTATAAGGCTATAATGAAGATTTTAAGAAATTTGATTGGTTAATTCACTATAACAAAAGTATTTTTATTATATTTGTTTAAAAAATTCATTATATCAAGAGTTCGCTATATCAAGAGTTGACTGTATATGTAATTGACAATTACAAATTAAAATAATATAAGAAAATATTTATTATATTTTGAATTAAATATTTTTAACGATAACAAATAGTCTTAACTTAATAACTTTTTTTTTTCTTTTATTATTTGCATTTTGAATTTAATAAATTCATATATATATTTATGTAAATTAGAATATTGAATTAAAAGAAATAAATAATCAGATAAATTGTATTTTATTATTTCTTGATTTTTTTTAAAATTTTTACTTTTTTTTTCTACTTTTATATTAATAATTTATGTGATATTTCAATTTTTAATATATTATTTATTTTGTAAAACTTGCTATATATTTATTAAATTACATTAAATTTTTAAATCATTAGTAAAATTATAAAAATGCTAAAGATTTACAAATTTTATATTAGTAAATATTAATGGTTTCTGTAGCTTTTTTTTATTATTAACATTGAAAAATAGATTAGTAATAATTACAAGAATCTTTCTATTTATTTTAAATAATTTAAGAATACTTTGAACTTTAAAATAAGCTAGCTTATAATTAATTTATAAAAATTTTGGATTGAAATTAGAATTATCAAATATTTATAGATTTTATTTTTGATTTTTTCTTGAAACTTATGCTGAATTTTTTTTTACATTATTATTTATCTATTAATTAGAAAAACTAAAATTCTTAATCAATTGAATAGCAGTAAAATTTATCTTTAACTACTCAAAAATTTGAAAAAGATAATAAATTTTATAAAATAATAAAATATGCATTATATATTTTATGCAAAATTATTTAAAATGCTCTTTATAAATTAAGTTTCTAAGATAAAAATTTGAAGATTTTACTAACTTAACAAATTAATGAAAATAAAATTTATATTCAAATAAATACTCAAATTAGAATGAAACTTTTTAAATATTTTAAAATAAAGAAATAAATAAATATTTTATGAGTTTATTTATTATAAAATTACTTTATTATTAATAAATAAAATAATTTTCAAATAAAAGAATTATAGTAAAACTTAGATAAATATCAAAAAGTTATTTATTTTAAGATTACTTTATTGATAAACAACTTATTAAAAATTACAAGTTAAATTCTATAAAATTTAATTTTTTAAAAAATTATCTTTTATATAATTAAATTTTAAGTTATTTATAATAAATATTTCTATACTAATTACTAATTTATTATAAAAGAATTATATAATAATTATCTTATTTATCTATAATATTTGTGTAATTATTGCCTAATTATTGTGTAATAATCCTATAATTATGACTAAATATTATTTTATAATATTTTAATTATTATTATGTTATTACTATATATTATATGCTACTGCATATAGTATCTTCCAAAAATAATACCCCTATCATTAATACCTGAATACTATTCACTATTCATGTTGATCTAATCACAAATAGTACTCAGATACTTTTCAAAGCTAAATTTTGTAAATATTGATTAATACCTGGGTATAGTATTATGTTTTCAATATTAACTTTTCCTATTACTTAAACGTTTTTCATAATTTTTATATAAAGTGAGGAAAAGTATTAAGTTTTTTTCAATATTTGTGAAAATGAATTAAAAAAGGAAAGTAAAATTAATTTTTTTTTGATATTTATTTATTAAAGTTATGTAATTGTAACCTCTATATACAGTATTTTCTATATATTATATCTTTCTTAAAATAATACCCAGTTCCTTATTAATATTTGTATATACTATTCAATTTGAAAAATCACATTTTTGATTAAAATCCTGGGTACTGTATGTAGTAACATATAGTATATTTTTTTTTTTAAAATCTCTTTTTTGGTATTTTTATTTTAGGTTAATTACAAATATTATTATAAGTTAATTAATTTTCTAAGATCTATATAATATTGAGATTAATTATTTATTTACTATATTAATAAACCTTTTATATTATAATATATTAATATATTTTGTAAATAGACTAATTTTAAGTAAATAAAATTTTTATATTTAATATATATTGTGAATGGGTAAATGTGATACAACTTATATGACATAGAAGATTGACTAATTTAACATAAGTGATATATGTAATATATCAGACATATATAACATAACTAACATATTAAATATAGTTGATATAGTAGACATGTTAGTTATATCTCTCTATGTAAATTATTTTATATAAATAGATAGCTTTTTAGTTTATATAAAAGAGAGACAGATAGGAACTTGACAAATTAGTTTTAGTAATTTTAGAGGTAACTGGCCTACCGTGTTATATTTTAGTTTTAGTAATTCATTTCTTTTCTTTTCTTATTTTATCTTCTTTTATTTCTTTTCTTTTATTTTATTATTTTACTCGTGAATAAACATATTATTTTACAAATATAACTACTGGTAATCTGTTGAATCATCATTCATTATAATAGTCTAAACATTTTTGATAAACTGTCTAAATTAAAACTTGTAAACTATTGAAAGATTACTGTGTAATTAAAAAAAATAAACCACTTGAATATCTCGTCTAACAGTTATAGTTCATAAGAATTACACATTAATAATACTAATAATTAAAAATATTATAGAATTTTGATATTAATTTATAAGAGTTTTAAATGTAAATCTTATATTTTGATTAATTAAAAAAGGTTATATATTAAGTTTCAAACAAAAAAATTAAAAAATAGTAATTAAAAAATATGATTAATATTATATTTATAAAAGTGATAAATATTGAATTAAAATTGATGATAAATATATGTAATTATAAAAAATATAATAGAATTTATAAATTAAAACTATAAAGGGAATATTTTTATTTATATAATTCAATATAAAATTTATTATTTTATTAAATTATTTTAAATTAATAATAATTATATAAATAATAATAAACTATTTAATTATAGCAATAAAGTAAAATATAAAAAATTATAAGATAAATCATCATCTATTTTATTAAATAATTAATAATACAGTTAATTCTTGATATAGCGAACTTTTGATATAACGAATTTTTTGAATAATTATAATAAAATACTTTTGTTATAACAAATTGACTAATCAAATTTCTTAAAATCTTCATTATAACCTTATAGCGAAGTTGAAATCTAAACATAGAGTTTGTTATAACAAAAGTTAACTGTACTAAAATTTTTAAGTTTAAAATAATAAAATTCTCTAATTAAATGAAAATATACTAGTAAAACTTATATTAATTAATATTATAAAGACAAATTTACTTTTTGTTATTGTAATTTTTAAGTTTATAACAATTAAATTATTTATATTTCTAAGAATAGTTTAACCTTTAAAGTATTTTTCAATAGTATCTTTGCTTTATTATAATTTATTATAAATATAAAATATAATACTTAATAATGATTAGCTAAAATAAAAATTTAATTATTATATAATATTATAATCTTATTAGAAGAAAAAGAAAAATCAAATCTATAGTAACCTATAATTTTATTATATAATATCTTTTTTAATTATATTTTGATTTATTAAAATATTTTATGAAACTATTTAAATAAATGTTAATTATATATAATTTATATATAATTTATATATAATTTATAAATATTATATTATGTTTAAAGTTTTAAATAATTAGTTTAATTCAAATTAAAAGCTAATTTAAAATTAAACTAAATTTTAGTTTAGTTTAGTTTAAATTATTAATATTAAAAATGCTAATTTAAATTCAAATTGAATTAAATACTAATAAAAATTTAAACTAAATTAAAATTTTTAGATTAATTAAAAATTTCTGTTCAATTATATGTGAATTTTAAAGAGAATTCACAATTTATATAAAAACCTTTTAGAGATTTTACAATTTTATTTTAAATCTTATAGAGAATTTATAATTCTTTAAAAATTTTATAATATATTTATGAACTTCAAAAATATTTATATTTTTAAGAATTTTATAATAATTTCAAAGAAATTTTATAAATTTTTTATGATTCTTGAAAAAGTTAGCAAATTTTTTGTAATTCTTAAAGAAAATTTTGCAAATTTTTATGAGTTTGC
Source organism: Funneliformis mosseae (assembly GCA_910592005.1). Taxonomy (NCBI): domain Eukaryota; kingdom Fungi; phylum Glomeromycota; class Glomeromycetes; order Glomerales; family Glomeraceae; genus Funneliformis; species Funneliformis mosseae. The sequence continues at coordinate 12,504 of CAJVPP010000762.1, forward strand.
AAAAAAATTGTACTTTTTAAATCTTAAAAAAAATTTGTAAATTTGTAATTTGATAAAAATTTATGATTTTTTAGATTTTTTAAGAGTTTTACAATTTTTGAATCTTAAAAAAAATTTAAAATTCTTAAAAATTTAGTATTTAAATTATGAATTTTCTTTAAAATTCATATATAATCAACTTAAATTTTTAAACTAATCTAAATTAATTTGAACTGAAATTTTTTTAGATTAATCTAAATTATTCAAAGTTTTAATTATGCTTTATAATAATGCTTATAAAAATTAATTATTCTTTATCTTAAATTGATTTAATTGAATTTTATATTTATTAAATAGTATTATATATCTAATTTTATCAAATTTATTTTAAATTATTATTTGGATATACTATATTCTTTTAAAATAATATTTTATGATATATACTGTATATATATTATTAATATAAATATAATGAATATTTAAATAAAATTAATATGACAAATAAATAAATTACTATAAATATAATATATTATAAATATTTATTTTCAGAAATATATAGTTTATATTTATATTATTATATAAGTCAATTGCAAAATCTACTGACTAAAAAATAAATTTTAATATATATAGCAACGTTTAAGTTTTTAAAGATTAATAACTTAATATAATAATTCTAAAATCTTATTTACATCAATAGAATTATCAATATAAATTAATATAATCAATGTATTATTAATGTGCAATCTTGTCAAATTGTGATTATTAGATGGGATATTTGAGTGGTAATTTTTTTAAGTTTACATAGTAATCTAATAGTTATTTCTATAAGTTAATGGTTCTTTTATATACTATTTAGAGTATATTCATACCTCAGTTGATTAAGTTCTATTATATATTAGAAAATATATTCAAACCTATAATGAATATATGATTTATATACTATATACTGCTAAGTATTCAATATACTATTGAGTATATTTTTATAAAAATAAACGTAAATTACATTACTAATATAAAGTGTCACAAAATATCTCAAGTAAATTGAATAAAGATTTATTGGTAAATAAATAAACTAAAAGCTAAAAATACTAAAATAAGGAAATATAAAAGAAAAATTAATCACAAATAGAAGAAGTAGTCTTATGCTATTTTACAAAAAAAAGGGTTACATATAGTTATTACTGAACTAATCAGATTGCATCCAACAATTGATAGTTACTTTCTTATTAAAAATTTAGTTCTTTTTATATACTTTCTAATATAAATTTAATATATCATATATATTAGGTATGTCTGATATCAAATATATCAAATATGTCAAATATATAAGATATGTTAAATATAATTAAAATATATCAAATATGTTTGACATGTTTGATATTTTGATCTGCACTTTCTTATATTACATAAATTAAATACATTTATTAAGTTGATCATATTAACTGTATTACTTATAATGCATTATATAGATCAATTATATTATGATAGTCCTGTTACAGTATATAAGAGAGAGTAGGCTTGTTCAATTTTGATCATTTAACTTTTTAATTGAAAATCTATTAACTAATTCTAATATGTAATTAAAATTAAAAATTAAATATATTGATCAACTTATTGATCAGGTTACTTTGATCATTTTTTTTCATATAATAAATTATTTTTTTTTTTTACAAAATATAAAAGAATATTTTATTATTGTTAAAGTTAAAATAAAAAATATTTTATTGTAATTAAAATAAAGCTTGAGAAACTTCTTGCTGAAAGTTAAGCAAAATTAAATGTAAACTTAAATATATAATGTTATTATTATTACTTTTTGAGGTTTAGAACTATAAAAACTAAAAGAATTAACATGTTTAATTGAAATTTTCTCATTAAATTGTATATTTCTTAAATTTTTATATTATATTAAAAATTTATTAGACACCAAACATGATTAAATATTATATAAAAATAATAATATTTTATTATTTTTTATTTTTATAATATAAAATATTATATTTATTTATAAATATATTCTTTATATATGTATACTATTATTTATTTTTAAAGAAAATATATGCATAAAGAGTTGTCTATATAATTTTTAAAAATATATGAATATACATATATAAAAATAATAATTAATTTAAAATTTTAAAGTAATTTGAATTACAATTTTTGAATTATAAATTATTATATTAAATAAAATATTATAATAAATTATAATTAGTTACAATTTGAATTATAATTTAAATTATAACTTTTCAATTATATTATTATTTTTTAATTAATAAATTTATAATAACATAAAAAATATATATATAATTATTCTTTATATTATTATATATATTAATTAATAATTTTTTATTTTAACACTAAAAATAAATTAAATGATTAGAAATAACAAATGATACAAATGATTAATTATTTCAATATAGTTTATTTTTTTTTTAATTTTATTATTTATTTTATTTAATATCCCTTTGATTGTTTTATCTACAAATATATAGACAATTTTATTTATAAATTAAAATCATTCTTAATTATTTTTAAATATTTTAAAATATGTTATTAAAAATTAATACTTTTATAATAAATTTTATGATGTTTTTAAGTAAAATTAAAAAAAAATGTAATTAATTAGTGATTTTTTAAAGATAGATAAATAATAAATTATTATTAAAAAAAATTAAAATTTTAAATTGATATGTCTTGCTATTTACTAATCTTAAAAATATAAAAATACTATCATTTAATAGGTTTTAATGAGATGAATTCAATAAACTAAATTTTATTTTTAAATAATTATTACATAATATGTTATTTTTAAAAAATTGAAAAATTGAAAAATTGATATATTATTAATTATTAATTTTAAAAATTTACAATATTATTATTAAATGTATTTTAATATGACAAATCATAAATTTATTTCATCTTTTTATAATTATTAGATGTCAAAATATTTTAAGTTTTCCATAAACAATTTTATATTAACAATTTAAGGGATAAAGTAAGTAATTTAAATCTTTTAATATAAAAATTTTATAAGTAGCAATATTTTTTATAATTTAAGCAACCCGAAAATAGAAGCAAATATTGGTATATTTTTGGTAAAGCCGAAAGAGAAACCTAAAAAAAGAACAAATAAAATTATTCAATTACCATAACCTGAAGTAATAATCTGAACAAAATTAAAAAAAGGGCTATAATTAAAACAAAAAAATTAAAAAGTTTTTAAAATGTTGCAGAAAATAAAAATAAATAAAACCTTACCTTATATTTTGCAGAAGGGATCCAACCCGAAAGACTAACTAAAGAACGCAAAGTTCAAAAAAAAATAAGCATCCTCTGAAGTGAAAAAGCCTACCTCTTCAATTGTTTATAATTGATCTAATCAGATTTAGTTTAAAAGATATTTGTATAAAATAATTTAAATTATCGTTAAATGAAACGCCAAAGGATTTAGGATAATGTAAAGGATCAGACAAATGGTCAAATAACCAGGTCATTATTGAGCATTGAGATATATAATATAACTATGTTGATACTTGACTGTATCGATTTTACTGCATCATAAAATTCGTCATAGCTGCTTACAGTCAATTATCATATCCGCACATCCTTTGTAGTGTCATCTGGTAGTATTCGACATTCTTCAGTGCATTAACATTTACTTCTTAAAAAAAAAGATTTCTGCTGACTCGCTAGTTACGCAACGATTTTTATACAACAATACTTCACTAACAATTCGGCAAGTATTTATTAATCATTTTTCAGATATAGTAGGAGTAATGGCTATTTCATTAAGTGAATAATGGAAGGATAGAAAAAAGGCGGATGCTAGGCCATATAATGCGAATTTCCTGAGTCATATTATTCCTACGTTTCCGGAAAATTATAAAGCTAACCTATCTATCATTTTATTGCTAACTACGAGAATTTATCATTTTCTGATAACAAAGTGATTGAAAGGAAATTTTATTGATAATTTTGTAAAGGTAATTTGGAATTCAAAATCTTTCGTGAGATCTGAGCACATACAATATCTCGGAAGTTTCCTATCTATACAGGGGAGGTACATCTAATGAAGGTATTTCTGGTAAGTCTTAATATTTTATTTTAATTAGGTCAGATGGAAAAGAATCAAAAGAATACCAGATCGGAAATGGTCCTTCTTCAAAATATTTTAGACAACAGTGGAAATAAGGTTTTTTTTTTTTTTTTTGTCACAAGAATTTTTCCGAAATATTCCGATTTTTCTTTGTAAAAATAAAAAAGGGCAGGAATTTTGGTTGTGGATCAAAATCATGTGAAATTCGCGTAATGCGGATTTTTTTAGGTATTTGTGATCACCGATAATTGTCGTAATTATGAATTACAGTCATAATCAAGTTTTTTAAAATAACATGCTAAATGTAAATAAATCTTTTTGGGGAGTATATACTGAACTGAAGATAATGATTTTTTGCATGTACACGTCATTTTTAGATATTAATTCAAGAATTCAACCAAAATAATTTTTAATTCCTAAATTTTATTTTTGGTAATTAAAAGGTAATCTAATATACCGACCAGCGTATAAAATCATAAAGTAAAAAAAAAAAAAAAGAAAAAAATTTTTTTTTTCTTTTTTATTTTTTTAAAATAATCACGCTTTCTTAAATAAAAAAAAGGTTACCATTATAAAAAGGAAAAAACTAAAATTATTATTCTGACAAAGGGAAATTATTGATAATAAAAAAAAAATAAAAATATAAATAAAATAAAAAACTAAATAATAAAAGATAAAATATGTTGCCTATATAGGGCTACACAATATAGAACGTTCTTTATTTGTTGATACTAAAAAAGAAAATGAATGTAGTTAAAAATGCAAAAAGTGGAAAATGATATTTAATATATTATATATAATTTTTTTTTTTTTTTTTCATGTATTAAAAATTTCCTTCTTTAATGTAATTTATTGAGCAGAGATGGGTGAATTAGAGGCTGAAACATCTGAATGTGAATGAGAAGGAACGGGGTTGTAGTTTCGGTCGTTCTTCTTCTCATCAGCGATCTTTCTTGCCATAACTTGAACGTCGGCAACCTTTTGTTGTGTAGTGTAAAAATATTCGTAAATCATTCTTCCGGTGGGTGTTCCAAGAAAGTGGTGTGCCTTATCTTGGGCTTGGTTAATTACATATTTAGCACCTTCATAAACCGCAAATTTATTGCCAAGGTCAGTTGCACGAGAAGTCACGGTATGTGATAAACAATATTTTTCATCAATAGTTTTGACTATAAATGAGAAGGAAAAAAAAAAAAAAATTAAGCCAAATTCAAAAAAAAAGATTTATAGCAATCGTAGAAAAACAACCAAATAATACCAAAATCTAAATTTAACGTACGATTGGCTTGAAGTTGAGCCAAGTACTGTTTAATACAATTGCTGACACCATATTTAAGATCAAATTCAATGCCCCGCTCAATGATAGCGTCTTGTAATATATATCCGGCAGCTAAAATTTCTGCGAAGATAATAGCTTTTGGTTTTTCTTCCTGTCCTTGTGTGCATGACGAATCATCTATATCATCGCCAAACGAGGCATCATCAGCAGATTTTACCGTAATTTGACTATCGCAAATGACTGCATTTGTGAGCATGAGCGCTGTTTTAGCAGCGGTGTCTTTTTCGAACGTGATATAAGCGATTTGTTTATCGCTGCTTTCTTCCCTATAAAGGGACAAAGGAAACAATTAAGATTAATATAAATTGGGAGACAAATTATAATCAGAATACGTTAAAAGTGTCAACAAACTTTATAAGCTCAAATTCTTTGATTTTACCGCAAAATAGAAAGAAGTCTTTGACTACAATTGCAAAGAAAAATTTGAAGGTTAAACTAATTTCGAAAATATTTGTTCTCACCCAAACCAAGAGATTTTTACATACCAGTTTTTTCTGAAGCTTTTTCAGAGATGTCAGTTACAATAACTTTCTTCGACATTTTTGATATATTTGTAGTTGAAGAAAAATTTGATTTTTTTTTAAAAACGGAAATTATTTATTTAGGAAAAAATAACAAAAAAGTAGTTGAGGGCAGAAGAGAAAAAGAATACCATTTATATACTTTAGAAAATTCTCATGATTAAAAAAAAACGCCTCAAACTTTGTGGTGAGGAAAAATCAAGGATGACTAAATTATCAATATCAAACATGAGACAACTGACGTACATGATTGTTTAAAATGAAATATATATGCTATATATATATTTATATATATAATTATATGAACAAAAATGCTTAACAAGAACGCAATTAAAATGAAATCTCGTGAAAATAGTGTGAAAATGAAATGAAAAAATCATATAATATATAATAACATATATAAAGTATAATATAAAAAAAATTTTAGTTTAGTTTATTATATATGTGGGGAAATCAAGTTAGCGATCAATTGTAAAATAAACTTTTTTAATTATTAACATTTGACATCAAAATATTGTGCATTCCTATATACATCATTGAAAAAATCTCATGCAATCAACCTTGCATTCATGGGTGTTATTTCTTTTTTACTGTAATATTTCCCCCAAGTCAAAATGGCAAAGTTACTTTTATTTGTTTTCAAATAAAAATTTATTAAAATTTATTTAATTTAAATACATTAAATTACTACTACTTTTATACAGGTACATTTTGATTTTTTCAAGTAGGTCAAATTAAACATTAGCCACAGTGGCTTTGGGATTTAAATATTTTTACACATGCTTCTATTACATTTAACACATCTAGCATATGAAAAAATCCTTTTGTTTCAGAGGAGATCGTCGTAACCTGCATAATAAATTGCTCTTATACATAAAGGAATTATCGAGAAGCAATTATTTGACTTTTGCACCCGCGTGTACTTGTTACATAAATGCATGGTATTCTCGTGAGAAGCACATTTTTTTTTTTTTTTTTACTAATTTTACGGAAAGAATGCATCAACGCGAGGAGAATCTTATTTATTCTTTGTAATACATTGACTAATGTCAAATTTTAAGGGTCCTAGATAATTTAACTAATTTATTAAGTTTGTCGTACCTTTCAAATGAATTTCTCGTGAAATGTTTAGGAACCTTAATTAATAAACAAATTCGGAAACAAATAGATAAACATATCGTGATTTTCGTCTTATTGAGAAAACAATCAATACTTTTGGCGTAGAAATTAATTCTTTTTTTCTTTATTAATATGATAGGATTGTCAAAAGTGTTTACACGTAGTTTATGAAGGGTTTAGCAAATGATGTTACATGAAGGAAGCTTACTATGTAATCGTGAGCGGGAAGTTCGTTGTTGATGAAACACAGGGTTTTTTTAAAGTGTAAAGGATTGTTCCTTGTGATGATGGTGATTTTAAATGATTTAGGAAATGTGATTATTTTATTATGGATTTTCGATCTTGCATATATGCATTTATTGATGAAGATTAATATTATTATTTTTTTATTTGCGTTAGTTAAACAATTAACTGCTTTTGATGTGGTAAATCGGCCCTTCATTTCATAAGTTTGTTGGTAAATGAATGTCAATACTATTCCATGTGGTCGCTACTACCCTATATGCTATAAATTGATCAAATTATTCCGTACCTTCGGTTAATGGCTGTAAATCATTTTCCATCGAATGTCTGTCTCATGTTCTCACATCATTTTCTTTCTGTGTGTGAGCCGAATGCAGTAACAACAAAAACATCAAGATGTGAATGTTGTAAAGGTCATAAACGAATACTATAAATCCGAACGGTCTTATATAATATTTGTAATCAAAAATTGTGAAATAAACTCTATCTCATCACTGATTCATAAGATTTTATTTTTATTTTCTAGATTCAAGTTTCTTTGTTTTAAAGATTAACAAGTCTGAAAATCATTGAAAACTGATTAAATATTTGAATAACAAACATTTAATTTTTAAAATGCAAAAGATTTTGTATTTATAAGTAGGTAATAAATAAATAATTTATATGAAAAAAGCAAATACAGAAAAATATATATACAATATATAATTTTTATTTTTTATCATTAAAAAGAAAATAATATATTTTATATACATGTTTCTACTTATATACTTACTTATAACTAGACTTTTATTTGCTTAGAATTTCAATAAAATATTTATTATGTTTATTTTTTTGATATTTTAAATTAAAAGTAAACTTGTTATACTAATTTGCTTTTGAATTAGTCACTTTACTTTATGGAAATTTAATAATGTTAAATTGACATTAAATCAAAATTATATCAATATTACTACTATCATTTAACAATAATTGAATTGAAGTTATTAAGTTCATTTTACTGTATCAATTCAATTTTAATTTAACCTTGACTTTATATTGATTTGTATTACTAATAAAATACAGATATAATAATAATATGGCATTAATTTAATATTAATATATACAGATATAACATTAAAATTACATTATTTTATAATATTAATATAATATCAAAAATAATAATATCAATATAATATTAATATGATACAGATATGATATTAAAATTATATTAATTTATAATAAGATATTAAAATAATACTAATATATAATATTAATATGATATTGATATGATATAAATATAATATTGAAATTATATCAATTTTCAATATTAATATGATATTAAAATAATATTTAAATATGTCCTAAATTAAGAATTTATCCTAAATGTAAATTTCAATTTCAGATAATCTAACTTAAAATTTTAAATTTAAATAATGTAATTTTACTATTTTAATTTAAAATTAAAACAAATTGAAAATTAAGATATATAATATCTCAAATTAACTAATATTTTAATTTAAAATTAAAATAAATTGAAAATTGAAACACAGTATTCAAGTTGATAATTTACAATTAAAACAAATTAAAAATTAAAATATGAGATATTTTAAGTTAATTATTACTTTAATTTAAAATTAGGTAAATTGAAAACTAATAAATTTAAACCACTTATTTGTGATATTATTATTTCATTTTCTATTTCTATATTTTTACTTACTATAGTTGATTTAAAACTAGTTTTCCGATCAGTATTTTTAGAATCATTATCTGTATTATCTAAATTAGAAATAAATAATTCTTTGCTTTATTTATATTTGTAATATTAGTAAATACATTAATAAAATCATCTTTATTTTCAAGTATATTAATCAAAAAATTAGTAATATTATTATTTTTTTTTACTAGTACTTAGTAAATTCAAATATATTTTTACCATAGTTAAAAATAAAAAGTAAATAATAAAAATAATTCACTAACTTCAATTTAAGATCCTTTTTAAATAATTAATACTGATAGAATAATAGATTAGGTTATTTTCTTTCAATTTATTAGCTTTAATTTTAAATTGCATAAGTTTTAATAAAATTATTAAAAATTTAAATTATGTAAAAATATATAATTTATTAATAAAAGTCAAAAATTCAGAAAAATCAAAATAATAAGTTTTACATAAGATGTAATTTGATTTTCATCAGTAAATAATAAATTATAAAATTTATTTTCTCATAGTTTATCTTGATTTGATCAAGAATATAACTAATTAAGTCTATATAAATTTATGATAAATTAATAATATAATTTGATCTTTATGAAAAATAATAAATTGCAATTTATTTTTTCACAATTTATTAATCAATAATATCATAAGTTAAGAAATAACAAAGATTTATAAATAAAGATTTTAAAATCAAATGATAAATTTGAATCTAAAAAAAAGAATAAACAGCTTCTATTATAAGATAAATTAATAAATAATGAGAAAACTAATTATAATATTTTTGAAGAATTTAATAATGCAAACAAATGAAGATAGTGAATAAAAAAATGAAATTAATTTTGAAAAAGAAAAGAATATCTAATTAAAACTTTTAAAAATAGGATTAGATAAATTAAATAATTATTTTAAAATATTATTTTTTATTATTTATCTATATATAATTTAGAATAAAATGTGAATAATGAATTTGAGAAAAAAACTGAAATTTGTATAAAACTAATAAGATATTAAGATTAATATATTATGATAAGTAGGGACCAAGTGACTTATTTACTAAATCAGCAAATGATATATCAAAAATTACAAAATTTTCCTATTCAATTTAATATTGATAATACAATTACAAGTTTAGATCATAATATTTAACTTGTGAATAAACAAAGCAGATCAGAAAAAAAATCTTATATAAAATAAATAAAATTAATATAAGATAAAGGTTTTGAAAAAAGAATTAGAAGGTTATTATAATAAAATAAAAGTTAATGAATATAATAAGAAAAGAATAATTTTTGAATATCTAAAATTATTGGATAAAAATAGCTCTGAAAAAGTAAAGTAAGTTTAAATATTATATAAATAGTTTTTGTTGATAGTGGTATTTGAAAAGTTCAACAAATATAATATTAGGCTAATTATTGGTTTTATTTTAATGCATTTTTTGTATTATTTCAAGAAAAATATCAAAAAATTATTGATTAATTGATGATAAGAATGTTACTTAAAAATGCTATATTTGAATTCACAATTAAAATTATAAAATTATATCTATAAAATTTAAAAAGTTTATAAAATAAAACTTATTAATTCAATTAGGAATAAATAAAAATAATCCATTAATATTTCAATAGTAATTTGTTAGCTTTATATTTTTAGATATACAAAGCAAAAATAAAATAAAGTATATATTATGATAAATATAAATGCAATAATATAATTCAATATAGAAATAAATTCTTAAAAAGATTTTTAAATATGAAAAACTTATATTACATTATAAAGATGAAAATATGGATCAAATCTTATCTAATTTAGTAAAAAATAAAAAAAAATATATTTTAGTAATATATAATAAATGTGTTTTTTATTTTAATAATATGCAATATAATATTTAGGCTAAGAAATAAATTATCTTTACGAAAAAGGTAATAGTAAATCAATTATAATTAGTAAGTTTTTAATAGAAATTGATAGATGTTTAAATCTAAAATAAATAAACATTGAATAATATCCTATAGTTTTAATAGAAGTACATGAATATTTAGAATTAAAAAAATAATTGTAAGGGTTATTAGATAGCAGAAATATTCTTAATCAAATAAAGAATAAAGCAATTCCTATATTTGAATTCTTTATTCAAATTATATTAGTATTTTTATTTTTAATAATAGCTTAAATTATGCAATTTTTATTAAAGATATATTGATTGCAAAATAAATGAATTTGAATTCTAGTAGTTTACAGTTAAAATACGTAATATATACTAGAATCTTAATAATTAGTTATAATTAATGATATTTTCTAAAAATTATCAAAATAAAAAGTTTTAAGTTCAGTCTAAGGGATTAAAACAAATATTACAAGAATAAGAAAAATAGTCTAATAGTGAATTATTATTAAAATATAAGAAATGTAAAGAAAAAAATTGATGAAAATTGAAATAATTATTATACATATTACATAATAATATTAGAACTAAATTTTCTTAATCAAAAGAATATGATTGCTAAAACTATAGAAAGAATTGATCACAAGTATATTTTTATCTAAAGTTTTATTATGAACTTAACTTTATATTATTGAAGATTACAAAAAGGTATGTAAGAAAAAATTGTAACTATTTATGAATAGAATTAAGGTTACTTGTTTAAATTCATTTTAAATTTAGAAAATACCTAAATTATAGTTTCACTAAAATTTTTATTAAGGTTTTAATATAGTTTTGCATTTTTATAAGCTTTGATATAGTTTTATCTTTTCCAGAATTTCACAGATTTTTTAATAAGGTTTTAATATAATTTTCATTAAAATATTATCTTTTTCTATTTAGATAACTTACAAAACCTTTAGGTTTGTCTAGCAATCTTAGGTAGAATTAAAACAAATTATATCTCAAAGTCTTGAATTAATTTCTTTAGTTACAATTAAAAAGTTTATAAAAAAAAACTTAATGATATATAGATTTATATTAAAAGAGAATTAATAGAAAATTAGTTGAGTATGTAATAAAAAATATAAATCCTATAGAAAATTTTTAGATGAAGTTTTAGAAAATTAAATTAAATTAAATTTGAACTAGTTGATATAGATGTATTATACCATATTTTTAATTTATATTTTGAATTTTTTTTGTTTAATTTAAGCTGGACTTATAGATTTAGTCAGAATTATAAAATTTTTAGTCTAAATTATAATTTTTAAATTTTTAAATAAGCTAAATTTATTTAATAAAAACTAAATTTTATATAATATTATAACAAAATTTTATATATCAATCATAATAAATAAATTTTGCTCTAAATTTTTTATGATATCTTTTTTTACTGTTAAGTTTACAGTAATTTTATATATTTAATAAAAAAATATTTTAGTTAATAATAAAAAATTTTAGTATAATATACAATCTTTTATTTTTTCAAACTATAATAATTCTATTCAAAATTGATCAGTCACATTTAAAATATTTGTTTGATTGCACTCTTTGTTTTTATTTTCAGTCAAATTTAAGTTTATTCTGATTGGGTTGAGCAGTTTGTGTAATATGACTAATTTTCTGATCTTTAAACTTAAATTTTTTTTGAGTTTTTAGATTTCTTTTTTTTACATATTTTTTAAATATATTGTCTCATTAAATTCAAAACATTTAAAGCCTTACAATAGTTAAATAATCTTTAAAAGTATATAAATTTTTAACACAAAAACCTTTAATACTGGCACTTTTAATGTAAAGAAATTTAACACAAGACTTTTGAAGTTAGCACTTTTAATATAAAATAATTAAATAATATTTTAATGAATTATGAAACTAGTAATTTTTTAGTTTTAAGACCAAATATTCAATACATATAAAAATATAAAGTTAGTGATATAATATTATTTAGTATATACAAATCTGAAATTAATAACTATTTTTTATAAAAAAAGCTAGTTCATTCAATGACTAAGTTATACCTATTGATATTTTGAATATAAATGCTCAAAGTTTAAAGATTTAATGATTAGTATAATTAAATTTATCTTTATTATTAATTTATTATTATACAGATATTAATTAATTATTCTTTAAATTAATTATAGAAAACTAAAGAAAATGAGTAAAAGAAGTAAAAAAAAGTGAAATATTACTGAATCTTAAATTATTAAAAGATAGAATGATGAAAATATAGAAAAATTATTATTATTTTTAGAAGATAATTATAAAAAACTTCAAGTAGGCAAAAAAAGCCATCATATATAATTTAATTTTTACTGAAATCATTAAAACAAATCTAGTTTTAGTATTAAAGATAGAATTTAACATTTATTGAAAAGTATAAAAGAGTAAAGATAGAGAATAATCAAACAGATTCTGAAAGGGTTGATTGAAAATGGTTTGATATAATGAATAGAATTTTTGAATGTTGTGAAAATATTAACACTTTTTTTTTTTAAATAATTTAATAGGTTATATTAATAATAAGCAGTAAAGAAGATTAAAACTATAAAAGAAAAAAGAATTTTGTAGAATCTTTGATTGATATTATGAATAATATTAATTAATTAAAGAATAGATTAGCATAATAAAAATTTGAAAGAATGAATAGAGAATTTAAATTATAATCAAAAAGGTTAGAAATTGAAAAATAAAAATAGGAGTATAAAAAGAAATAATTACATATGCAACATAAATTACTTATAAAAAAATTAGAAACACAATTAATACAAATACAAAACAAGTAATAGAATAGCTATTTAATTATAACAATCAAATGTAATAAAATTCAAATAAAGAATAATTGAAATAAATTTATAAACTGAAAATTTATTATTTTTTTATTTAATCATAAATTTTATATAGATTATAATGTAAATAATTTTCTCATAATCCAATTTCTCTTTACTTCTCCTACTTTTTTTAAATGTTCATCACTAATATCATTAAAATCATTATCTTTATTATTATTATCTATAGTATCATTACTATTATCTCTTCATCTATAATATAGACAAATTTGCCTGTGAACATAAAAAAAAGTATTAATTTTTTAATAAAATAAAATATTAATGTTAATAATATAATTATTATATAAAAAATATAGTTTA
>CAJVPP010000763.1:0-26558 GCA_910592005.1 Funneliformis mosseae
GGGTTTCCGTTTGAAATACAAATTTCATATCAAATATTTGAAAGTTTTTTAAAATAATTTCAAACGAATATCGAAATTAATTTCAGAAGGTTAAATTTTTGACCAATTTCCTTTTTAAGATGATATTCTGATTGATCAGATTTTTGATCTTAAATTCCATCAACCAATCCTAAAACGTAAACAAAAGTAAAAATTTTTGTCATCAATAAAACATTTTTTCTTTTTTTAAAATAATATGCTAAAAATTTATTATCAATGTTTTTAATAAATTAAGACAGAAGAATTATGTTATTGAAGAAGAAAATTTTGCTGTGCTGTTGAAAGACATTTTGTTCAGTAAATTTTTTTTTTTTTTTACTTAGGTTCTAGTGATCGGTCGCCCGAATATCCCGACTGCGGCTCGTAGTCCGATATGTCATTGTACCCGGAAACAAGCCCCTCCTGGCTACAAGAAAAACAATTTAATATGTTACTTTGAATTATTTGACTGATGAGTTTGTGTGATCAGTGACCCGATTTTTTGCGAACTAAAAAAAAAAAAATCCGAGCTATTCCATTTTAGTATTAGAGTCGATCAAGCAAATTTTGATGAGCAGATAAAGAGTGTCAAATTAATGTCCATAAGCGTCTGAACTAATGTACCAAAAATGATGTATTTCGACACTGGGCCTGGTTTAGATTTTTGTTGGAGGTTTAGTTAAAATTGTTCGCTTGAAAAAGAAGGTTTTTTTTTTTTTTTACGTTTTACTAGTAATATAAATAAAACTTATTACAAAAAAAAGTTTTTTTTAAACAATAAGGGGGTGTGGATCAACTGACCAGTTTTTATTATTTATTTCATAATATATCCCAATAAAATAATAAAATAATGATAAGAAATCGTCATCTCCGTAGTAAAATAAATTTTAAAAATAAAATTTTTAATAATTCGTCACTTCCCGTAGCAAAAATTAAAAAAAAAAAAATATCGCTCCGTAGTAAATTTTTTTTTAAAAATAAAATAAAAAAATAAAACCCCCCATCCTCCTGGCTAAAAAAATAAATTCACCGTCTCGTAATAAAATAAATTCTTTTAAAAAAAAAAAAATCGTCGCTTCTAATAAAAAATAAAAATTTTTTTAAAAAAAAAATTTTAACGCCTCTGTAAATTTAAAAAAAAATCATTTTCTTTTTAAAAAAATACCTTTGTAAATTGCTACCATCATCACAATCTAAAATTTTATTATAACAAAAAAAAAAAAAAATAAAATTTGACAAAACCATTTTTTTTTTTTTGATCCATTATCGTTATCTACAAAAAATCTTTATCCATCAAGCTTTTGACCTGAACCATTCAATTGTTTCAATAATTCCTGATTCAAGTGAAAATATTGATATTTTTTTCTAATTAGATGATGATCAACGCGTATAAGGTTACGAAAGTCGGCATTTTTTACACAAATTGATCCTCAACCTTATGAAAATACTTTGATGTGAGTTGAACTTTTATTATCTTTGTTATTGGTTGCAATTCTACAGATTAGAAGGAATGATGCCATAAATCCTTGACTTTTATCGGAATGATGGCATTTTACAGTGAGCACTTAACCTATTATAATAATTATTATTTTTTTTATTAAAAAAAGATGTCAGAACAGAAGACTCATACACAAGAGTGCGTCGCTACTATAGATTCGGTGCTCTTAAATATAATACCTGCAAAAAATAAATTAACCACAATTAATTCTAGTATTCAGTATAAGTAACAACTGAGAATTCGTTACTTCCATTTTCAAAAAATCGAAGGATTTACGTTTTGCATGGTCAAGTCCAAGTAATACTCTGATACTAGGGAATCGAACTCGTAAGAAAAATTATAAAAGGTGATGACAACATCTTTTGAGGAACAGGAATACTATCCTGAAAAGGATTTTGATAATGAGCTTTCTTTATATAAAACAAGAAGATGAACTCTTGGTATGTATGCCATTCCGAATTTAATTTTATACGGGTAACTTCTCACTTTGTTTTCTGTGAAGGTCTATAGAACGATGTGACCAATCGATACGCCGGGTCACAGATAACAAAATGATACTTATGGAAATGGATTATGACTATCAGCAAATTCTTCCTAGTTCGGATTACAGTAACTCGGCTCAATTAATAAAGTTTTGTTTTGAATTGTTTAGTTTAATTTTACAATTCTTAAGTTAATAATACTTACGTTTGATTAATAATACGAATTTTGTTTTAAGAAAAAAAAATCCAGCCGAGCCATTCTAAAGAATTCACACTTATGAAACACTGTATAGCATTATTGAAGCATCTCATTGCCGTTCACAAATGTATGTTTATCAACACATTTAATTAGGAAATATGTATATTCGCTTTCTTTAAAAATGAATGCTTAATTCTGTAAATGATATGAAGTTTCTTTTAATATGAAAATTAATCAATTTTAGTTCTAACGTCTTGATGAAGTAAATAATCAAATTAAAATAAAATTAAGAGGAATGTTAGTATAGGAAATGGATAATGTGAAGAATTGCAAAGCATTCAATGGAAATAGAAGGTAAACATTGGGGTCAGATATGCTAACCTTTAAATTAGAATTTTATTATAAACGTTGATTTCTTTTTTAAAAAGAAGTTCTTGTATTGTCGTAATGAAATAAACTAACCCTTATAAAGAAATTTAAATCAACATTTTATTTTTCCCTATGAATTAAAATTCTGAATGATTTTTTATATTAGTTAACAAATATTTAGATTATAATTCTTTTTAATTTTTTAATTATAATAAATATTATGATAAAATATTATTTAATATGATCTTATTTTTTTTATAATAAGTGAAATGTAAATAATAAAATGAATTATTTGCAAAATATAAATTTTTTTATATATATTTTATTTAATTGAAAAAAATAATAGATTTTGGATGAATTTACTGATCTATGAAATATAGCATATTCTTGATATAGTTCCCTCCCTCTTCTTTTTCTCCTTCATTTTCATCTCCTTCATCATCATCTTTCTCCATATTCTACATTCATAACTTTAAAAATATAAAAATTATAAATGTTATAAAAATAGCGATAAATTTTGAAAAAGGCTAATGATCAAATTTTAAAGGTAGCTTACATTCTATATCCTCCAAGAGGTCGACAATAAAACGTGTATGGCTGTCACGTTCCACTACTAACAATTCCTGCGGCTCCATTTCCTCATCGAGGTTTGCTCTGAGGTTCCTCATGTTGTTGTTGTTGTTGTTGCTGCTGCCTCTGCTGCCGCTGTTCTCGCTGTCGTTGTTTTTTCTTCGGTTTCTCTTTCGTTTTAAATATTTTTTTTTTTTTTTCTGCCAATTTTTGTTAAAAATTATAATGAAAGCAAAAAAAAATAAATGTAAAAAAGGTTTGTAATAAAAGTAATCTTTCTTTGATCTTTTTTTATCCAAAATCATCAGACGTTCTATATAAAAAAAAGATTTTTTTTGATTATCAAATGAATTTTTTTTATATAATGCAGCATTTTTTTCTTTTTTAGCAAAAATAATTTGTAATCAAGTATTGAAATATCACATCAAAATATCACATTTATGAGTCAACTATTCTAAAAATCAATAATATACTCTGATTGACGATAGAGAAGGATTGAAATTGAAAATAACATTTGTCAGAATATCTAAGAATATCATGATTCGACGAATAAACGACATTACGCCACCGAAATACTTATTTTACTTTGACTAAACACGAGATGATCCTAAAATAAAAATCTTCCTCATGAGAAAATCAAATATAGCTTCAATGTTTTCAAAATACTCGAAACCAAACTTTCTTTTAATAATCAAAATTTATGTTATAGTAATTGATAAAAAAAATATTTGCGTGTACCAGGACTTATTTTTTTCTTGATTAGGGTTCTACATTCTTCTTTTGAATTACAATATCAATTAAATCAATTAATAATCATGAGGAAAAGTTCATTTGTATTAACTTGATTAATAATTACGAGTCAAAAATAAATTTCAGACTCAATACATCTAAACTTACTTTATTGCGTCATAGACGTATATATAGAACGTCTTATTTAATAAATATTATTATTATTTAAATAAATGAATATTTTATTAGTTCAATTTAACGTGAATATATAAAAATAATATATAATTTAGCTAAAGAAAAAAGAAAAATAAAGAACAAAGAATGTCAACAATTCAAAGTGACATATTTTTTCCACAAAAGAAAATTAAATACTGCAAAGTAGAAATTTAAGATTATATTTATCGCACATGATAGAACAAAAAAAAAACGAATTTTGATTACATAATACCGATTTTTATTTGATTCAAATAAATCTCGACAAATGACTAACCACCATTTTTCAAATGACTTTGCAACCTCATCATTACGAAAATTACACAGATTTTTCATTAAAACAGAATTTTATTCATACGTTTAAAGATAATTTGTGATAAGAGTACAGTCATGTGAATTTTGGTTCTGATCATCGGACCACGCAGTAACTTGCCTAAAATTATTTGAGTCGACAATTAGTTTTAACGTCACAGAAGCTTTATTGTGATCAATATCATCATATGATAAAACTTTTTTTTTCCCGTTCACTATATTCACTATAATGAGTGGTTTCGTAGTGAATGATTTTATTATAATGATATTAATTTATTTTTAATATAATGAGTAGTTTCGTGGTTGAATGATTTTATTATAATGTCTTGTTATAATAATTAATTTATTTTAATCTTTTATAATGAGTTTAATTTTTACATATATATACTCTTAATTTTTTTTATAAAATTATTTCAAGAAATATTTCAAGAATACTGTAAATATGGATATTATTGACGATAATGCTACACCGGAGAAATACCAAATGTTAGTTATTATAATAATTATCATGTCATGCTGTAAATATACATATATAAAACTAAATTCTTAAATGTATTATTTATCTTTATAGCCCAAACTGAAATTCAGGTTCAAGAATGCATCTCTTAAAGAAAAGAAGTTAAAAAAAAGTTAATAGCATTTAAAGATAAAGAAAGCAAAAATAATTACAAAAAAAGAAGCAAAAGGAATGTTAATATTCTTTTTAATGATAAAAAATAATAAAAATCATTCTTACTAACTTATTTTTATAGCCCAAACTGAAATTTAGGTATAGGTTAGCATTCTCTAAAGAAAATAAAGAAAAGGAATATTAATAATATTCTAAATAAATTAAAATTTATTCCTATTTCAACATATCTTTCAATTCAAACTATTTAAGTAAATTCTAAAGTCTAAGTTTATATTTATATCTATTTCTAAAGAAAAAAAGGTAAGTTTTTTTTTTAAAAAAAAAATCAATATCATAAAATGATCAGATTATTTTATCAATCTGATCATTTATATAACATTTAATTAATCTGATACTATCTAATAGATCCATCTAGATTATTCATGATCCATTTATTCATGATCTAGATAATCTATTTTTGATCAGATCAGATGACAGATAAAACAGATTTCACTGAGACATATCTTTATACTAATTACTAATTGATATTTTTTTTCTTATTATTTTATAAATAAATTTACTATTTAAATAAATTATCAATTGGTATCATATAACTAATCTTAAATAATGACACATAATGTTACATTATATGATGTCAAAAATTTCTTTATAATTATAATAAAGCATTTTTTGCTAAATAATTATCAGTCAGACTTCAATCAATTTCACAAAAATTGATAATTTTACAAAGATATATCTATAATAATGAAACTTCTGTACAATTACTACTATATTAAAATTATATGCAGTAACTAATTAGAAGTTTATAACTCAGTTAAATAATTTTTTTTAGGATTTTTAGTAAGTGTGATTTAATTAAACTTGATCTAATTTATATAACTCTATACAACTTATTTAATTCGATCAATAATACTTTAATCCAAAAATTAGATTTTATTAAAAAAAATATTATATCATATACTCTTAAAACTTTACTTCAAAAAAATATATTATATTATCTTTTTCAGTTCTTTGTAATGATTCCTCTTAATTTTTATGAAATTAATTAATTCAGTAATTAAACTTATTTTTGAGACTACAATTCAAGCCGCTTGACTATATTAAAGTATTTTTAAAGATTTTCAAATCAATCATACTGAATTTATTGTTTGCTATTCTCATAAAAGGTGATCTAATTTTGCAAGGATTTGAGTGTATCATCCAATGTTACTTGCATTAATTCTTCTTCAAAATCATCACATTTATTATTTTCATCACATACCTCTTCATATATTAGATTTATTATATCAGATACATTTAGGATGGCTTCAGTTGGAATTTTTTTTTACAAATCATAAAAGAAATTATTTAACTCATCTGCTAATAAGCACAATCATATTAAAGTCTTTCAATTATTTGATTTACATCTGGAAGGCGATCAGTAGGGAGAAATCCACTTTTTAGTCAAAAATTTTTATTAGTTCACTTTGCTGATCATGGTTATGTGAACAAAACTAGCTTAATAACTAAAATTACTCAAAATTTCTTCTTTTCTATGACAACCCTATCTGCTCTTCTTAATATATTATTTCTTGTTGAATTCATGATGTGTTAACTATATTTTCATTAGTTAAAGTAAGTCAGGATCTAAAGAACGATATGCTAGATCAGATAATAAAAGATAAAGAGAACCTTTTGAAACTACTAGTGCTAAATTCTTATTTAAAAATAAAAGTAGATAAGTTGTTTTACATAGTCAAATCTAACTCTGTGATTGTGGTTGAAGCTGTGTTTATAAAAGTCAAACTTGGAATGCTAAAACAATTACGAATTCATTTACATTAGGAATAATGGATTCAAAAGAAGTGATCAAATGTTTGTCTAATACCTCAATACTTTGTTACAACTCTGTACCCATAATTTTAATAATGATAATATCAACCATACAAACAGAACAACGCTCAGATGTTCGATCAAATTTATTTTGATATTATCTGATAGAAAATGTTTTAAATTATCAACTTATATAATTCACAAATCTTTCTTACAATGGAACCATTAGATACTGTATGAATTTGCCCATTTGCACCATTCATATTAGAACGAATTCGAGAAAACTAAAATCTTGACGGAAGTGGTACCCCTCTATCAATATTACTTGAAATGCCACCTCTATGAGAAGGTGACTGAAGCCTATAATAATAGTAGTATGTTGTGCTGCTAATAAAGAAGGTGGTTCATTTGTAGGTATTTTTGATATATTAGGATTTTCTGTAGCTAATAGATTTGCTAATGTTGCAGTAAGTTTATTAAAGTTGAATTAGCTGGTAGTCTCTTGGTAGCATTTTCGTTGGCTCTTAATTTATCTTTTCTAAATCATTAGCATCATTGCCTGATAGTGCAGCAAGTCGCATCCTTTCTCAAATCAGTGCTGTTTGGTCAAATCGCTGATTTAGTGCACCTTATCAAATACTCACATATTGTTATCATATCTGGCACTTTTTTTAAACAAGTTGATATTGCTTTTCATAACTTCATCATTTTGAACTTGTTTGCAAGAAAAAATTGGTTGAACCGTAATGGTAACTCATTATTTTTACAGCTTTCTAAATAAATTAGTTTTCCAAATGATGGAACCTTTTGAAAAGGTGTTTCCATTATATTTAATGTTTTTGATGAAATCTAAAATTGAAACATTGGTTAACATGTTTTTTAAAATATAATTTAAAATTTGCTTTCTTTCACATACAGATTTAATAGAAAGAAACTCGATAAAAAGACAGATCCAACTTCTCAATGACTAATATAAAGATAAAATATTAAAAATTCAGCATAATTTCAAGTTGTTAAATAACTTATCCTCCAATTGCAATTTCAATTCTTTTCATACAAACTGATCCGAGATTTTAACAAAATTAAAAACTAAAAATCTCAATTATAGTCCTAATGTCAGTAATAGTAATATTGTCAAAGAATTGTTCATTTTCTTTGTTTATATTAAAATAAGGAAAACTAACTCTTCGGGGAGACAGTCTGATTTTTGGAAATCAATTCAGTAAACTTAGACTCAAACAATTTTACTAGTAAACTTGTTTTGATAAATTCTTTTCGCTCTTCTTCTAAAAGGAATAACAGCATTATTTTTTGAAGGACTTCCAGACTTTGCTGCTGGATGGATTTCTAACAGAAGCTGCCTTCTTAAATGTATATCCATTCAAAAAAAGGCAATATGATTGGAACTATTCTAACATTTCTACTCTAAAAATATGAAGTATAGCTTCTTTTTTACCATAGGTTTCCTATGCTTTGATGCTTGTTTGCAACAGAAATATTACTTTAACTTCGGCCTTTGCATAATATTTTTGACTTTTCTCTTTTTATATCATCAAGCCCTTCCAAGAAAGTGCTCATGCCTTCTCACAAATGACTTACATCCTTGTTCCCAATCCTTTAAAAGCTGATTTGAGATAGGTTCAACATTGTCATCAGAAGCTTTCACCATTATTTCAGGTAAAGATTTGATTTAGCTTTTTTGATACAACTTTAATATTTTATATATCTACAAGCATTTTTTGGTCTCTGATTAATTTGTGAGTTCTTGTATTTTCAGTCGCCAAAATCTCCTCAAATATTGAAACTCAAATAATAAAATTATTAATTAGATTAATTATTATAAAGTTAGAATGACCTGATAATATTTACACTTAATAATATGTTATCTAGTGTCGAAGCCAAAGCATACACTATACTTTTCTTTTTTTAAGTTTTTTATCATGGGTATACAGACAATAGAAAAATAATAATAGCTTAATAAAGGGTTCAATATAATTAATTGAGCATGATTGTTTATTTTTGCAAAAGCTTCACGTAAACCAAAGGTTGAATATCTTAGAAGTCATAAAACTTTACTTACATGAATTAACTTATTTCATTTTTGCATGTGCACCTGGTTTTAAAGAATTACTACTGTACTTCAATGGTAGATCTCACATTTCTGACATTTTGGACCTATGCCATTTCCTTCCTTTCAAAAATAAGTATTTGATCTAGACTACAATTATAATTAATTGATCCTTTTAAGAAAGAATTAGAATTTGATTTGCTTTTTTTGAATTTTGTAAATTGATCATTATATCTTCCTCAGAAAATTAAACGATATTTTTATTGCAATAAAATTATTGAATAAAATGAGGTGACAACGCGATAAAAAGTTATTTATAGCAAAATAAAAATTCAAATTACAAATTAAAGCAAAAAAGGATTCCTAATTATTGAAGATTTTTTTAAGGAAATCCGTAATGTCTGTAATAAAATTTTAAAAGAATATAATTATACAATTTCTATTTGTACACAGTCATATGTGGCAATTTTGCAAAATAAATTCTTAAACGTATCTTAATAATATAGAATACGAAGTAATATCATAATCATTATTAACACTATGGCATTAAATTTTTTTATCATTTTCATTTCTAGCATTTCTTCTCTAATTTCATGCGTAATTTCATCTACAAAAACTTTTGTAATCCTTTCATTATTCATCTAAAAAAATGTAAAGTTAACAGTTAGTACATATAAATATAACTTTATTCACGAAACCAGTATACTTACTTTGAAAAAAAGAAATATCAAAGAAAAAAAAAAGAAAATGTGTAAATATGTATATTCATGGAAGTTTGTTTTGATTTTATAGAATTAGTGTGATCAGATGATTTGTCAATCAATTTAAATTGTTTTTGTATCACCTGAAAAATTTAATTATTTTATAAAAATTAATTTATCGTAATTGTTCATTGTTTTATTATAATAAATAGTTACCAATTTTTAAAACATACTGAAAAAAAAGAAATAGTAAATTTTGTTTATTTGAAAAAAAATTAATAAAAAGAAACTTGTTCTTTCTTTAAGAAATCTTTTTTAAAAAATAATTTCAACTTTCTTTATCATTCTTTTCGTCGTAAATACCTTTTGCTTTTATAAGGAAAGGCATAAAATTTTATCATAAATTTTATTAAGGAAAATATTTATGTAGCAAGTTGTTGAATCATTTAAAATAAAAAAAATAATATAATATAAAAAATTTAGAGTTGATATTGGAATAACTGCTGACATCTTGCTCTCAAGGTCATGAACTAGGTAGTTAAAGCTTACTCTCACGCTTTGGAGAAATTAGGCTCATAGGCGTGATATAGCCAACTACCCCTAGACCCCACAAAGTTGATAATTACAACTGGATTAACACGGAAACACCCTATAGCCAGAATGATTCAACTATCCATGTATGCTAGCCATAAGCATATTACATGAAATGAAAATCATTCACCTTATTGAAACTTGTTATCATAACAGAAATCCAATATATTACACGTTGTGGGAGTCGTACTTGAAAATAGCTGGCTAGGAAATCTTACGCACTATCCTACAATGACAATACTCATAAGAAGTTATAATTATTTAATTTTACATCCCTTTGAATTGTTAAATTCACGTGATAAATAAATAAATTATTGTTTAATCAATTCTACTGAGAGTGAATTTGGGAGTAATAACAATTTTTACTAACGTGTAACTACATGATATCATAAATTGTCATGAAAACTTTATTTATATTTCTTTTATCTTTTCTCCTCGTTTTTACTATACTATTACTTTATTTTTTATACTCGACTCACTTACATTACATTTAATATAATTTTTGGTTCAAGTAAAATAAACTATGAACTTTCAATTTGTCATGGAATTTTTAAAAGGCTGCTGTTTAATAATCCCAACCATTAATACAGATTTCTCATGTAGACACATGAATTATTTACTGACGAGGAAATTGAAATTAAGTATTTAAGGGTCTTCTTTTAAAGATGCATTACAAAAATTTACACCAGAGACAAAATATTTTTTAAGTTTATATATAAATCTGATACTTAAATTATTTTATTTTATTTTTAATAAGATTATTTGGTAAGTGTATTTCACTTCTTTATGATAACCTTTTGAACATATTGTAATAAAAAAGGAAGACAGAAACTACAAAAAGATAAATAGATTTTACTTGCTAAATATGATTTTTTTTTTTTAGAAAAATAAGTTTCTTAGTGTTTTCTCCCTTTCTACTGCAATGCGATATATTATTATAAAGCAAATAATCTTATAGTATGCTTCTTAAATTACAGTCATTTTAATATAACCAAACTGCTAACTTTTATCTTGTTTTTTTTAGAGAAATACTATTTACAATCAATTTACCCTAGTAAACTCTGTACTTGCATGAAAAATGCATAACTAACATTTTGTACACATACTTACGAATTTTAAATAAGCTTTAATCACACTAAACAATTCCTCTACTGGATTTTTCAATATTGCAATTGTTTTAAAACAATTGAAAATTGTAACAATGTAGCATTTGTAAAAAGTAGAAAATGTATGAACCTTTTTTTAAATTTTGCCTCCTATGTGAGAAAGAAGACTCACTACTTATTAGTACTGTTCAATTCTGTTTCATTTTGATACTATTCGATATTTTTTTAAATCATTTTGAATAAATTGAAAAGTAGCTCAAAAATGATCAGAAAAATCTGTTTCAATATTTTAACCAATCATATTGATTAGCTTTCCAAATTTCAAATGATTTTGATTGGCCCGCTTAATTTTTGAAGACATTAAAGATCTTTTAGCATATGGGTTTTAATAGCAAACTTCTCATATAAGTCAATGATTTTCAGATGATTGATGAAGACCTTTGAATAACTAAAATAAAAAAGTAAAATTAATAGTTATGCCATGTTAAGATAAATTGATATGCTTACAACATAAGATTCTTACATCATAATCGACAAAAGATGGGGAAATGAATTGCAAATAGAAAGTGATCTGCCCCTTAATGATCCATGATCTTCTTTTTGTGAGGCATTTAACTCATCTAGAAATAGATATAATTATGTTAGAATAGCTTTTTATAAACTGAATTTACTCACGCTGAAATTATAAAGTCCAGATAAGACAACAATTTCTACAATAAATTTAAATGATTGTCAATGATTGATATTTTAAAAAATCATTTATTTCTAAACAAATGATTTAATTTTAAAATTAGGACACCAGTATATTATTTCGTTATGCCACATAGGATTGTTAATTATGCATTTTTCATGCAAGTACAGAGTTTACTAGGGTAAATTGATTGTAAATAGTATTTCTCTAAAAAACATGATAAAAGTTAGCAGTTTAGTTATGTTAAAATGACTGTAATTTAAGATTTTAAAAGAAGCATACCATAAGATTATTTGCTTTATAGTAATATATCGCGTTGCAGTAGAAAGGGAGAAAACACTAAGGAACTTATTTTACTAAAAAAAAAATATCATATTTAGCTAAAAGTAAAATCTATTTATCTTTTTGTAGTTACTGTCTTCCTTTTCTATTGAAATATGTTCAAAAGGTTATCATAAAGAAGTAAAATACACTTACCAAATAAATAATCGACAAAATCTTATTAAAAAAAAAAAATAAAATAAAAAAATAGGTAAGAAATTATTTAAGTATCAGAGTTATATATAAACTTAATATTTTGGCTCTGGTGTAAATTTTTGTAATGCACCTTTAAAAGAAAGCACTTAAATACTTAATTTCAATTTCCTCATCAGTAAATAATTCATGTGTCTACATGAGAAATCTGTATTAATGGTTAGAATTATTAAACAGCAGCCTTTTAAAATTCTGTGACAAATTAAAAGTTCATAGTTTATTTTACTTAAACTAAATATTAACTGCCCTAATACAGATGCCTAGGCCAATTATATTAAATGTAATGTAAGCAAGTCGAGTATAAAAAATAGAGTAATAGTGAAAACGAGGAGAAAAGATAAAAGAAATATAAATCAAGTTTTCATGACAATTTATGATATCATATGGTCACATGTTAGTAGAATTGGTTATTACTTCCAAATTTACTCTCAGTAGAATTGATCAGACAATAATTTATTTATTTATCATATGAATTTAACAATTCAAAGGGATGTGAAAATAAATAATTATAACTTCTTATGAGTATTGTCATTGTGGAATAGTGCGTGAGATTTCCTAGCCAGCTATCCTTGGGTACGACTCCCCCAATGTGCAATATATTGGATTTCTATTATGACAACAAGTTTCAATAAGATGAATGATTTTCATTCTATGGGAATGAATCCCCTTGTAATATGCCGATGGTTAGCAAATATGGATAGTTGAATCATTTCAGCTATAGGGTGTTTCTGTGTTGATCCAGTTGTAGTTATCAACTTTGTGGGATCTAGAGGGTAGTTGGCTATATCACGCCTATGTGCCTAATTTCTCCAAAGCGTGTGAGTAAGCTTTAACTACCTGGTTCATGACCTTGAAAGCAAGATGTCAGCAGTTATTCCAATATCAACTCTAAATTTTTTATATTATTTTATTTTTTTTATTTTAAATGATTCAACAACTTGTTACATAAATATTTTCCTTAGTAAAATTTATGATAAATTTACTATTTCTTTTTTTTCGGTATGTTTTAAAAATTGGTAACTATTTATTATAATAAAACAATGAACATAAATTAATTTTTATTTTTATAAAATGATTAAATATTTCAGGTAATACAAAAACAATTTGAATTGATCGACAAATCACCTGATCACACTAATTCTATAAAATCAGAACAAACTTCCATCATCATGAATATACTTACATATTTTCTTTTTTTTTTCTTTGATATTTCTTTTTTTCAAAATAAGTATACTGGTTTCGTGAATAAAGTTATATTTACATGTACCAACTGTTAACTTAACATTTTTTTTAGATGAATAACGAAAGGATTACAAAATGTTCTGTAGATGAAATTACACGTGAAATTAGAGAAGAAATGCTAGAAATGAATAAGATAAAAAAATTTGTTAATAATGATTATGATATTACTTCATATTCTATATTATAAAGGTATGTTTAAGAATTTATTTTGCAAAATTGTCACATATGACTGTGTACAAATAGAAATTTTCTAATTATACCCTTTTAAAATTTTTATTACAAACATTACGGATTTTCTTAAAAAAATCTTCAATAATTAGGAATTCTTTTTTTTCTTTAATTTGTAATTTGAATTTTTATTTTGCTATAAATAACTTTTTATCGTGCTGTCATCTCACTTTATTCAATAATTTTATTACAATAAAATATCATTTAATTTTCTGAGAAAGATACAACGATTTATTTACAAAATTCAAAAAAAAACAAATCAAATTCTAATTCTTTCTTAAAGGATCAATTAATTATGACTGTAGTCTAGATCAAATACTTATTATTGAAAGGAAAAAAATGGCATAAATTCAAAATATCAGAAATGTGAGATTTACCATTGAAGTACAGCAGTAATTCTTTAGAACTAGACATACTTGCAAAAATGAAATAAGTTAATTTGTGTAAGTATAGTTTTATGACTTCCAAGATATTCAACCTTTGATTTACGTGAAGCTTTTGCAAAAATAAACAATCACGCTCAATTGATTATATTTAATCCTTTATTAAACTATTATTATTTTTCTATAGTCCATATACTCATGATAAAAAACTTAAAAAAAGAAAACAAAAATGTAGTGGATGCTTTGGCTTCGACACTAGATGATGAATTATTAAGTGTAAATATTATTGGGTCATTCTAACTTTACAATAATTAATCTAATTAATAATTTTATTATTTGAGTTTCAATATTTAAGGACATTTTGGCGGCCAAAAATACAAGAACTTACAAATTAATCAGAGACCAAGAAATGTTTATCAGATATATAAAATACTAAAATTGCATCAAAAAGACTAAATCAAATCTTTACCTGAAATAATAATGAAAGCTTCTGATAACAATCTTGAACCTATCTCAAATCAGCTTTTAAAGGATTGAGAACAAGGATGTAAGTTATTTGTGAGAATGCGTGAGCACTTTCTTGAAAGGGCTTGATAATATAAAAAAGAAAAAGTCAAAAATATTATGCAAAGGCTGAAGTTAAAGTAATATTTCTATTGCAAACAAGTATTAAAGCATAGGAAACCTATAGTAAAAAAGAAGCTATACTTCATATTTTCAGAGTAGATATATTAGAATAGTTTCAATCATATTGCCTTTTTTGAATGAATGTGCATTCATTTAAGGAGACAGCTTCTGTTGGAAATCCATCTAGCAGTAAAGTCTAGAAGTTTTTCAAAAAATAATGCTGTTGCTCCTTTTCGAAGAAGAGCAGAAAGAATTTATCAAAACAAGTTTACTAGCGAAATTGTTTGAGTCTAAGTTTACTTAATTGATTTCCAAAAATCAGACTGTCTCTCTGAAAAGTTGATTTTCTTATTTTAATATAAACAAAGAAAATAGACAATTCTTTGACAATATTACTATTATTGATATTAGGACTATAATTGAGATATTTAGTTTTCAATTTTGTTAAAATCTCAGACTGGTTTGTATGAAAAGAATTGAAATTGCGTTTAGAGGATAAATTATTTAGAACTTGGAATTATGCTGAATTTTTAATATTTTATCTTTATATTAGCCATTAAGAAGTTGTATTCATCTGAAGTTTTTATCAAGTTTCTTTCTATTAAATCTATGTATAAGAAAGCGAATTTCAAATTATATGTTAAAATACATGTTAATCAAAGTTTTAATTTTAGATTTCATCAAAAATATTAAATATAATGTTCAAAAGGTTCCATCATTTGGAAAACTAATTTATTTAGAAAGCTGTAAAAATAATGAGTTAACATTACGATTTAACTAATTTTTCTTGCAAATAAGTTCAAAATGATGAAGTTATGAAAAGCAGTATCAACTTGTTTAAAAAAAGTGCCAGATATGATAACAAAATGTGAGTATTTGAAAGGTGCACTAAATCAGCCATTTGACCAAATAGCACTGATTTAAGAAAGGATGCGACTTACTGTACTATCAGGCAATAATGCTAATGATTTAGAAAAAATAAATGATGAGCCAATGAAAATGCCACCATAAGACCACCAGCTAATTCAACTTTAATAAACTTACTGCAACATTAGCAAATCCATTAGCCACAGAAAATCCTAATGCATCAAAAATACCTACAAATAGGCTACCTTCTTTATTAGCAGCACAACATATTAATATTATTATAGACTTCAGTCACCTTCTCATAGAGGTGGCATTTCAAGTGATATTGGTAGAGGGGTATCACTTCTGTCAAGATTATAGTTTTCTCGAATTCGTTGTAATATGAACAGTATCTAATGGTTCTATTGTAAGAAAGATTTATGAAGTATATAAGTTGATAATTTAGAACATTTTCTATCAGGAAATATCAAAATAAATTTGATTGAACATCTAAGTGTTGTTCTGTTTATATGGTTGATATTATTATTATTAAAATTATGGGTACAGAGTTGTAACAAAGTATTGAGGCATTGGACAAACATTTGATCACTCTTCTGAATCCATTATTTCTAATATAAATGAACTCGTAAATGTTTTAGCATTCCAAGTTTGACTTTCTTAAACACAGCATCAACCACAATTACAGAGTTAAATTTGACTATGTAAATCAATTTATCTACTTTTATTTTTAAATAAGAATTTGGAACTAGTAGTTTTAAATGTTCTCTTTATCATTTATTATCTGATCTAACATATCATTCTTTAGATCTTAACTTACTTTAACTAATAAAAATATAGCTAGTACATCATGAATTCAACAAGAAATAATATATTAAGAAGAGCAGATGGGGTTGTTAATAGAAAAGGGGAAATTTTGAGTAATTTTAGTTATTAAGCTAGTTTTATTCACATGACTATGAAAAGCAAAGTGAACCAATAAAATTTTTTGACTAAAAAGTGGATTTTCCCCCTACTGATCACCTTTCAGATGTAGATCAAATAATTGAAGGATTTTAATATGATTATGCTTAATTAGCAGATGAGTTAAACAATTTCTTTCATGATTTGTAAAAAGAAATTCTAACTAAAGTTATCCTAAATGTATCTGATATAATAAATCTAATATATAAAGAGATATGTGACGAAAATGATGAATATGATGATTTTGAATAAGAATTAATATAAGTAACATTAGATAATACACTCAAATTCTTGCAAAATTGGATCACTTTTTATAAGAATAGCAAACAAATAAATTCAGCATGATTGATATGAAAATCTTTAAAAATACTTTAATATGGTCAAGCAGCTTGAATTACAGTCATAAAAATTAAGAGAAATCATTACAAGAACTGAAAAATATGTTATGATATATTTTTTTGAAATAAAGTTTTAAGAGTATATGATATAATATTTTTTTTAATAAAATCTAATTTTTGGATTAAAGTATTATTGATTGAATTAAAATAGTTGTATAAAGTTATACTAAATTAAATTGAGTTTAATTAAATCATACCTACTAAAAATCCTAAAATAATTATTTAACTGAGTTATAACTTCTAGTTAGTTACTGCATATAATTTTAATATAGTAGTAATTATACAAAGGTTTCATTATTATAGATATACCCCTGTAAAATCACCAATTTTTGTGAAACTGATTGGAATTCTGATTAATAATTATTTTAGCAAAAAATTTTTTATTATAATTATAAAAAATTTTTTGATATTATACTTGTAATATTATGTGTCATTATTTAGGATTAGTTATGTGATACCAATTAATAATTTATTTAAATAGTAAATTTATTTATAAAATAATAAGAAAAAAATATCAATTAGTTATTAGTATAAAGATATGTTTCAGTTAAATCTGTTTAATCTGTCATTTGATTTAATCAAAAATAGATTATCTAAATTATAAATAAATGGATTATGAATAATTTAGATAGATCTATTAAAAAATATCAGATTGATTAGATATTGTTAAATAATTAGATTGATCAGATAATCTGATTATTTTATGATATTGATTTTTTTTAAAAAAAAAAACTTACCTTTTTTTCTTTAGAAATAAACATAAATATAGATATAGACTTCAGAATTTACTTAGATAGCTTGAATTGAAAGATATGTTAAAATAGGAATAAATTCAATTTATTTAGAATATTACTAATATTCCTTTTCTTTATTTTCTTTAAAGAATGCTATCCTATACCTAAATTTCAGTTTGGGCTATAAAGGTAAGTTAGGAAGAATGATTTTTATTATTTTTTGTTATTAAAAAGAATACTAACATTCCTTTTACTTCTTTTCTTTAGAAATTACCTATTTGAACTTGAATTATACTTGAATTATGAAAATAAATTAATGTAAAAGATTGTTTTTATTTTTTCTTTATTATTAAAAATATCATCAATATTCCATTTACTTTTTTTCTTTAAGAAACACCTTCTTAGACCTGAATTTTAGCTTGAGTTATGAAGGTAAATTAGATGTAGATTTTTTTTATTTTTTCTTTGACTTTGAAATGTATTAATGTTCCATTTGCTTCTTTTCTTTAAAGAATGCTTTTCTGGATCTGGATTTTACTTGAATTATGAAGGTAAGTTAGATATAGTTTTTTTGTTTTTTCTTAATCTTTGAAATATTATTAACATTTCTTTTGCTTCTTTTCTTGTAATTATTTTTATTTTTCTTTATCTTTAAAATGCTATTAATATTTTTTTAACTTATTTTCTTTAAGAGATGCCTTCTTGAACCTGAATTTCAGCTTGAGTTATAAAAATAAATAATATGAGAATTATTTTTATTTTTTCTTTAACTTTGAAATATCATTAACATTTCTTTTGCTTCTTTTCTTGTAAGTTTATTTTTGTTTTCTTTGTTTTTAAAATGCTATTAATATTTCTTTTTTTTGCTTTGTTTCTTTAAAGAATATTTTTCTAGATCTAGATTTCAGCTTAAGCTATAAAGATAAGTTAGTGTAAAAGATTGTTTTTATTTATTTTTGTCTTTAGAACATTAATAATTCTTCTTTTGCTTTTTTTCTTTAGGAAATGCTATTTGAACCTAGATTTTAGCTTGAATTATAAAGGTAAATTATTGTAATAAGAATTTTATTTTTTTTTATTTTGAAACATTATTAATGTTTTTTTTTGCTTATTTTCTTTAAAGATACTTTCTTAAATCTGAATTTTACTTGGACTATAAAAGATAGGTTAGAAGAATATTTTTTATTTTTTATTTATTTGTTTTCAAAAATCATTTACACTTTTTTTCTTTTTTTTTTGAGATATTTTTCTGAATCTGGATTTTAATTTATATTTTATATTATATTATAAAAAAGAAAAATTTTATTTATTTATTTTTTATTTAGAATATTTACTTCTTTTTTTTAAAAAATAAAAATCTTTAAAATTATGAGTTTAAATTTACAATAAGTTTTATAATTTTAAATAAAATAACAATTTATTTATAATAAATTATATAAATAATTAATATAAATAATTATCCATAAATTTTTTTAATTTTAATTATGTTTTTTTAAAAATATTATATATTGAAAATGTTTTGAATTCATTTTAGATTTTTTGTTGAAAGTAAATTTTCTGCATTAGAAAATAACTTTTTTGATGGTATTGATATTACAAAAATAATTAAATGAATTTTTACTATTTTAGTAAGAATTAGATACTTATTTTTATTATTTAATTACTTATTAAATGGATATTAATTAAAAGGAATCTTATCTTCTTTAAATATTTTTCAACTTCATCAGATACTTTTGGTTGATTTGATTTAAATATTAAAAAAAGTCTAGATTTATAAATTAGGTTTAAGATAATGCTCTGAACAGTTCAGTTCAGTTCAGATTATAAATCCTAAAAATGTCAATCTGAAACTGAACTGAACCGTAAACTGGTAAAAATTTGAATTGAACTAAAAATTTCAGATTAATCTGAAATTTTGAATCATTTAGAATGATCCTTTTATTATTCTTTTAAAATGATAATTTAATTATTCCAATCAAATGATTTTCTTATTGTTCGTTTGAAACGATAACTTCAATCATTCTAAATGAATGATTTTTATTGTTCAATTAGAATGATAACTTCAATCATTCCAAATGAATGATTTTTTATCGTACTTTTGAAATGATAATTTAATCGTTTTAAATGAATGATTCTTTTATCATTCGTTTAGAATGATAATTTGATCATTCGTTTAGAATGATAATTTGATCATTCGTTTAGAATGATAATTTGATCATTCTTTTAGAATGATAATTTGATCATTCTAATCAAACAATTTTCTTATCGTTCGTTTAGTACAATAACTTTAATTATTTCAAATAAACGATTTTTTTATTATTTATTTGTGAGTTCTGAAAATAACTCATATAAACTCGCATATTTGACTCGCATGATTGTGCATAATTGTAAATTTTAGTTACACATAATAAATAAGTACTTTAAATTAAAGGTATGTAGGATAATTTTGACTCGAAACTTGACTCGACTCAACTTATTAGGAACACTATTTATTTGAAATGATAATTTTATCATTCTAATCGAATGATTTTTTTATTGTTCGTTTGGAACGATAACTTTAATCATTTTAAATGAATGATTTTCTTATCATTCGTTTAGAATGATAACTTTAATCATTCCAAATATACAATTTTTTTATCATTTATTTGGAATGATAATTTGATCGTTCTAATCAAATAATCCTTTTATCATTCATTTGAAATGATAATTTGATCATTCCAAATGAATAATTCTTTTATCGTTCATTTGGAATGATAATTTAATCATTCTAATTGAATGATTCTTTTATCATTCATTTAGAATGATAATTTTATCATTCCAATTTAACAATCCTTTTATTGTTCAATTGGAACGATAATTTCATCATTTCAAATGATCCAAAATTTCAGATTAATCTGAAATTTTCAGTTTAGTTTGGATTTTTTTCAGTTCAGATTAGATTTATAATCTGAAAAAAATCTGAACCGAACTGAAAATTTTCAGATTGAAATTTTTGCAATCTGAAACTGAACTAAAGTTGATCTGAACTGAAAATTTTCAGATTAATTCGAACATTTTGGAGCTTTAGTTTAAGATTATTGATGATTCAGATGGAATTAGAGATGAAAATTAAGATTTATTAAGAGATGGTAAATAATTTTTCTTATATTCATATTTTTTACATAAATTTTTTTTCTATTTTATTATTCATAAACTTAATTTTGAAATCAAATATTATTGATATTAAATAATCTTCAGATAAAACTTTTCAATAAAATATATAATATTATAAAGAATTATTCTTATTTTATCTAAAAGATCTTTAGTTTTTAATAGTTTATTCAAATTAAATTTGTTATTTTTTGTTTAATTATTATTATTTTTAATAACATCATTTTCTAATGTTTCTACATTTTTTATTGTAATAAGTATATCAGCAGCATTTTCAATTTTTAATAATATATTTCTGATATGTTAAAAGCTATTAAAGATAATGTAAGTAATATAGATATTTATAGATAATATAGATATAAATAAACTAGTTAAATTAGATAATGGTAAAAATAATAAATATTTAATTTATTTAATTATTGGATTCATAAATACTATGTGTAATATATTTTTCTTCACTAAAATAACTAATTACTTCTTCAAATAGATTAACTAATTCTTGTAAAAGTTTCTATTAATCAAAACTTAACTGATTTTCAAGTTGCTTTCCATTTTTTTGCATCAGTATTTTAATTATTTACTAATTCTACTATTAGCATTTAAATATAATTTTAATTCTAATTAACTTATTCTAACTATAATAACTTGAATATTATTTGGTTGAAATATTACAATCACTTGAAAGAAATATTTACTAGTTTTACTAGCATTCTAAATATTATAAAAATTATTATATAAATATAAAAATAATTTAAATAATTAATAAACATAAATTATAAAATCATAATCTTTATCATATTAACTTTATTTTGTGATTTTTTTTGAATTTCCTTTATTTTTTAACTTTATTTTGATCTTAAAAAAAAACAATCAGTTTTTTTGCTCTTAAAAACTAATAGTTTAACAGAATTTAACCTTTTTCCTACTATTAAGTATAATGTATATACAATACATAATTGCTACTTTATATTTTTTTTATTGAATTTTTCATATTTGTTCAATTATTAGTTATTATTATATTTGTTATATTTCTTAAACCTCACTATCTAAAATATTAAATAATGCATCAGATATATTCTGTATATTATAAAGATATCTAATATGTTTAATATAAGAATAATTTCTTAAATAGTAAAATTTTTATTTAAGAAAAAATAAGTAATAACTAAAAATTCCAATCTATTTTAACAATCTATATATAATAGTTGAACTAACAAAAATTGCATTATTTTCAATAAATCTTTAAATTAAGAAAAGTGTATAATTATAAATACTATGAATAGTTTACTTAATTAATTTAATATTTGAAATATCAAATACTGATTCAAGTTCTTTTATAAATTTTTGAAAAGATACTGATTGTATAATATTTTAAAGGTTGAATATCAAAAACCAAATTACAAAGTTTAATTTAACAAGACTTCTTATATGATATAACTTCTAATTTATAATATTCTTAAGTCTAAAAATATATTAAGTAATTAAATAATACTAAATTATTAAATTTAAATAAATAAATTATTATATATATAATTTATTTCTTACCATATAGTTTTGCTTAATTATTTTTTTAGTTATTTTATGCTATATATTTAAATGGTTATTAAGGTGCTTATTAAACTTCTATGCTGATATTTTTTATCACATATTTTAGCTGTGATAATTTCTACTTGATATGTAACAATTTCATCATTAAATACAAACCAATCCTATATCCAACTTTTTTTTTGTGACCCTTGTTTTTTTTTGAGTTTTATTTAAATTATTTTGATTATTTTCAACAGAACTTGAATATATATTAAAAATTTATTATAACAATATGAAAAACTATTTTTAAAAAAGAGAGCATATGTAAAAAAAAGCATGTATAAAAAAAAGTATATATAACAAATATTTTTATAAAATAACCAATCTTTTAAAGTTAGATAAATAAAAATTTTATATATAAATTTTAGAATATCTTAATTAAGTTGTTATTATTTATTTTTCAAAATTGATCTTTTTTTTTTTAATTCACCATTTAATTTTAAAGTTTATATAAATTTTTATGTCTATAAAGAAAAAATCAAAGAATTATCTATAGTATCATTCTTAAATAAAAAAAGTAAAAATTATCTATTCCTAATATATATTTTATAATCCAAGTCAAAATTACAGTTTAGGAAGAAATTTCTTAAAGAAAAAAGTAAAAGGTATATTAATTACATTTTAAAGTAATAGAAAAATAAAAACAATCTTCTATACCAATTTACCTTTATAGCTTAAACCAAAATCCAGGTTTAAGAAGATAACTTCTAAAGAAAAGTAGCAAAAAGAATATTAATGATATTATAAAGTTAACAAAAAACAAAAACATTCCTTTATACTAACTTATCTATATAATATAAGACAAATTCAGGTCCAGGAAGGCATAAAGAAAATGAAGAAAAGAAATGTTAATAGCATTCCAAAGACTAAGAAAATACAAAAAAAATTACATCTAACTTATCTTATCATCTAAGCGAAATCTAGGTACATGAAGGCGTTCCCTAAAGAAAAGAAGTAAAAGAAACATTAATGATATTCTAAAGTCAAAAAAAATCAATAACAATCTTCTATATTAACTTACCTTCATAGCCTAAGCTGAAATCCAGATTCAGGAAGGTATTTCTTAAAGAAAAAAAGCAAAAGTTAATGGTGTTATAAAGACTAAGAAAAAACAAAAACAATCCCCACACTAACTTATCTTCTTTGCCAAGCCAAAATCCAGGTTCAGGAAGACGTTCCCTAAAGAAAAGAAGTAAAAGCAACGTTAATAACATTCCAAAGACAAAGAAAAACAAAAAAAATCACAAGTAAAGAAGCAAAAGGAATGTTAATGATGTTTTCTATGACAATAAAAAAAAAAAAAAATCCCATACCACCTTACCTTCATAGTCCAAGACGAAATCCATATCCAGGAAGGCGTTCCCTAAAGAAAAGAAGTAAAAAAAAAGTTAGTAACGTTTCCAAGACAAAAAAAAGGAAGAATTTTGCACTTACTGTTTGATTTCAAGCCGTCCATGTCGAAATTCCAACCATTTCGAAGTACGAAGTCCAGGAGGAGGCCGTCTCTATAGACAAAAGATTTTTAAAAAGATGATATAATACGTAATTAGATTTAATATTATATTGTAAAAAAAAAATTAATAAAAAAAAAATTTATATTTACCAAAGTCGAATTGACCGGATTTCTGGTGAATCCGGTCAAATTTCTGATCAGATTTGGAGCACACCTCTAATTTGGTAAATTTTGAATGTTTTTTTTAAAAAAGTCGAGACCTAAGCACAAGATTTTTCATATATATATTTTATTTGTACGTTCACCTAATTATAAATAAGAAAGTTATGTGTGTTTCTTTAAACATCGGTAAATGATTAACTAAATTTGGTTCCTTAGTGGCACGGATAAATTGACACCGAGTGAAGTTTTTGGAGGATGATAAGATTGTGCAATCCTTGCTATCTCTTCTAATGTTTGACTTTGTGAATCGTCGTTAATTGATACTGTATAGAGATATAATGGGGAACTAAAAAAAAATTCCAAAAATATTAAATTTAATAATTGCTTTAAGGCAACAAAATTTAAATAATATGATGAAAATTACCCATTTATTTGATTTGTTTTACAAATAATTTATAATGACACTTTTCCTAAAAAGGGGGACAAGAAAATTCATAAGCAAACATTAACGGAAATTTCAAATTTTAACTTACAAAAAAATAAAGAAACCTACTTTGTAGGATCAAAATAAGAATAGATTAAATCCATTGGGAGATCGAAATTCTTTCCACCACCATTGTTTCAATAAAGCTCCCGATTCTGTTAAATTTCGATTCTCAAGTGGTGCGATAACATTAGATCAAACAGGATTAATGAATGCTATCACGCAAAGGGGGTGACAATTGATTCTGGTTTTCTTGAGTTGAAGACGTGTTTCCATAAATTGGTATACCTAAATTATACATTAAAAGAAATATTAAATTCTTTAATTTTAAATCTTACCGCATTGTAAGCAGCACTGAGTCTATTATTATTATTTGCTTTCATTTCCTTAAAAATAAAAGTCCACGGTGAAGGCTTCATATCATTACAACTCATAGATTCCGATCGATCCAAGACAAAACAATATGAAAAGCGGCAGCTTTTCACGTATATGGATTTTCACATGCCCATCTGAAGATATATGTCCATAGTTATTTGGAAGGTTTGAGCTTGGATCGAATGGAACATGGGAAAAAGGTAATTCACAAAATGATTTAATTTGAGCGTTTGGAGACCCTTGAGAATGTTTTTCGTGGAACATTCGTATCACATTTTGCAAACTCTTGTTGTTTCTGAACAGAATGAGGATCTGGAATAAAAAAAAAAATTTTTTAAAACAAATGTACATTAAATAAAGATAGAAGTAAATTAATACATACCTTTAAAACCTGTACGTTACCAGAACAACCTATGAGAAATGAAATCTAGCGGTTGATCATTAATTGGTTTTTCTACAATTTATTATATATTTAAAATAGAGTTGATGGTACTGAAGAGAACTTGAATACAAATTTAAAATACCACTATTATTAATAAGCTGAATATCCTGTCCAGATTTTCAAGCCTTTTCGTTTTGACAATAATCAACATGTCGATGCCTTCCTAAATCTTTACAATACTAAGATTGAAAACAATTGAACAAAAAATTATAAGATATTTGAAGAAAAAAAAAATATACATTATTTATCAAAAATATATATACATACCAAGTTGTAAAGGACGAATGTTCCTTGATTAATTAATTTGTATCTAACGATTGAAAGATATTTTAGCCAAAAATAAATAAATAAAGAAATATCTATTGATATTACTAATAAGATTAAGTATAATATACCCTCCATATTCTTCGTCATCACTGAATTGATTTGGTATCATATTTCGATGTTTGATATCATGAAGTTGCGTGTGTCCATGAGGCAATGTACACTAATTATAAAACATTTTACGTTATAATAAAAAGATAAAAAGAATTCACAAAACAAGAGAGTTTATTGTATAACACGTACAAAACATTCGTAGAATTGAAACATTGTGTTCACAAAATGGAAAATCATCTTCATGAGAATGTTTTTCTGGGTGCTTAAATTCATTTTAAGGAATTTTTTTAATGCATTTTGATCTTTCACTTGATTGAACAAACTATTTTGTTAATAAATATCATTCAAATATTAATATCTCTTTATTAAAAAATAACCTAACTTTTTACATATTAATTTATACCTTTGCAAGTGATTCTTTTTCAGATCTTTATTATCTTCTTGCTTGGCAATTACTACCTTACATAACCGGATTCTTCGCATAACCCACGACATTGATGTTCATTCCTAAAATCAAAAAATTTTAATTCAAATAAATTCGTTTCCAATGACATAAAATAATAA
>CAJVPP010000764.1:0-26556 GCA_910592005.1 Funneliformis mosseae
TCTCAGTTTTAACTTTAAATTTTGAGTTTTATGTTATCCCAAAAAGTGTTCGGAGACTTTTGGTGACCCTCTGTATAATTGTAATATTTATTATTATATAAAATTAATTTATTAGATTAATTTTCATTTTAAATAAAAAAATTTAGAGTCATGTGACTAGTGATTTTTATCACTGATAAGCATTAAAATTATCTTAATTTAAAAATGTTTTTAGTTAAATTAATTAAAAAATTGAAATAAATTAAAATTTTTTATTAATTTATTTGAAATATTTATAAACTAAAAAATAAGTTATTTTTAAAGAGAAGTTGATTATTAAAATATTTGTAATTTCTTTTATAATATTGTAAAGAACTATAATTTATATTTATTAAAAAGTTAATTTTTTTAGTTTTTATAAGATAAGATATATATTTTTTAATCAAACTAATTATTTTTATTTTTTTTTGATAAATTTTCATTCTAATTTTTATTTTCTTCATTTTCTTAATAATAAAAAAAATTGAATATATCATTTATTTATTAATTGAAATTAAAATAAAAATATATAAATAACAGAATTTTTATTTTTACTTTTATATATAATTTAGATTTTATTGTTAAAATTCACAAAATGTTTTTCATACTTGATTAAACCTATTTCTAATTTTTTTAGTAGCAAAAATTCTTAAGATATTAGCTAAAATATCACAAATAGATTTTTTTTAATATTAACATAAATGCATCAATTGTAAAAGTAAAATAATATTTAAGCACCCCTACATTTTAAGGGATATTATTTTTTATAGTTTTTTTTTAGAAGTTGAACCAATAAAATAACCAAAGATTTGAATTTAATCTTACAAAATTTTCCTGCGGTTTCAATAAAACTATAAAAAAAAACTTAACCATTTAAGGGATGACAAAAAATCGAGAAACCGGTTATTTTCAAGAAAGGAATATTTCAAATTATGAATTAAAAATTTTAGGGAGTTTCAATACAAATAAGGAATTCATTTGAAATTTTTCGAACCGTTTCAAACCCCAATAAGAAGGTCCCTTTTTTCATAGATTGGCGTAAGTGACAAAATATTTTGTCGCAGGTGACATGATCCTTATTTATTTTCACTATTTAAAAGAAAATTAACAATTTATTCTCTGCAAAAGAAGAATGAAAATTTTCTTTCATTCCAAATTTTTTTTTTTTTTTTTTTCTTTTTTCACCGAGGTCATAAATTTCATGACTACTATTATTTTCCAATCAAATAGGCAATTCTAATATCAAAATTCCTTGA
This sequence comes from Funneliformis mosseae, assembly GCA_910592005.1. Classification (NCBI taxonomy): domain Eukaryota; kingdom Fungi; phylum Glomeromycota; class Glomeromycetes; order Glomerales; family Glomeraceae; genus Funneliformis; species Funneliformis mosseae. The sequence continues at coordinate 1,275 of CAJVPP010000764.1, forward strand.
TGAATTTACGACAGATATGTTATTTAACCCCAAAATTTTTAAGCATACCACTTTTTGCGTTTCTTTGCAATGCAGTTCCTCTAAATACCACTTTTGATGTCGAATACGATTATTCACTGGATGGCTTACACGCAGCTTATAACAACGTCGAAATTTATTTCATGTATACTTTTGATCTTGGAATACTTCTACTTGGAAGTTTGTGTACTTTGTATGTGATCATTCGAACGTTTGCCTACTGGATAAAGCATAACCGTTCTCTTCATATGTCGCATAAATTGCCTTTTTACATGGCATTATCCGGTAAATTTTTTACTTTTATTTTTTTTTTTAAAAAAAAAAAAAAAATCGAATTCGTAGTTATTTTATTAAATTATAAATTTTATATATAACTTTAGATTTTTTTATCTATGCAGTTTTAACTGTTGACTTGGTAAAGTAATGACTATCTATTTATATATGTTTATTTAAATCTCTTTTTTTTTTTAAAAAAAAAAATATTTATGTATGTTATGTATGTATGTATGCGTATGTAGTATTACCCTGCTGTAAACGATAAACTTTGGCCCGGGAAATCGTGTAATATAATAGGACTGAGTTTTTACTACTTTGCACTTTTCAATATGCTTTTAGTTGGTTCACTTGCTTTAGTCAGTTATCTACGAGGTAAATAAATCTAAACTTTTTTTTTTTGCATAATCTTTAATATTAATTTTAAAATTCTTTTTTGATATGTAAATATTTATAAAGTGTGCAAAGCAATGATTCTTAATACCGGAATATTTGATTATAGAATATTTCTCTTTCCCGCATTTTTACCGGCTCTTTTATCTATACCAGTATGTTCATTCAAGTCATGATTATTATTAAAAGAGGGATAAATTGGTAAATGAGTTTTCAAACAAAATTTTATAGGCGTGGCCATCATTTGGAGGTGATGGTTATTGGTGTTTTCAAAACAGGGAATCAGCATTTATTCCTTTATCTTTACTTTATGCGGATATTTTGATATTGATGACATCATTATTTTGTTATATTGGAATAGTGCATGCTATCAATGTGTCCCGGTTTAGAAATGACCAAGAAAATTTTTGTACAGCAAACAAAAAAATCATTGGGTACCTTTTTACGTATATTTTGCAGTGGGTAAGTGCTACTTTGATCCATCGTGTAACATTTTGTCTTATGCTAATATTATTAAAACATTTACAGACTCCTGTTATGATCTATATAATAACTGATATTGAACGTCAAGCGAATATGTGGGTATTTGCAATCTGTATTACATCATTACCAATAGGAGGAATACTTAAAACGTACCAATATATATCCAATGAGGGTTGGTGGAGCGTTGATTCGATTGATGAACGGAGACATATTACCAACTAATCAAATAACTTCAATTGATTACGGAAGTGCACCAATAATAAGTCAGTGGCGGGAATTATCAGAAGAACTCTCAAATGATAATCGATCTCAGCAAATTATATCTGACGAGCAGAATCATGATCAAATTCAAGTTCAATTGCAAGATCATTCACAAGATAAAATTCAATCTAAATCGTTATCAGGAGAATCACACTCACAACAGAATTCTCAATCATACTCACCATCCTCACGTAATCAATCAAAAGATAAAGTTCAACTTCAAACATTATATCAGAATCACAAAACCAATCAAAAGATAAAGAATGACCTCAATCATCATTAGAGAATGTAACTCACAAGATAAAGAATCAACCAATCACTTTCTACATTCTCAAAAATAGAAAGCGTAAAAGATTCTGTAACTGTATATATTAATTATAATTTGCTTGTTTTCAATTATAACAATTATTTATTTTTTTTTATATAAAACACTATTTATTAATATTATTTGAGATTTTTGCGGTTTCAGTGTATAGGTTAATTATTCTTAGTGTAACAATAATCATCATTAGTACAATTCTTTTTTTTTTTATAATAGACGCAGATGGACATTAGTATAATTAGTTACTATTTTAATTTAACAATCAAAGGAAATTATCCGTAATAATAGTAATAACGAAAATGGATGATGAAATTGAACACGTTGCGCCGGAAGGAGCGTATAAAGAAAAATCCATCAAGGGTAATTATTTTAAAAATAAAAATAAAAAATAAAAAAATATTTTTTTTCTTCTTTTTTTTATGATGTTAATGTTATCGTATCTTTCAATAGAATTCACGAGAAATTGATCAACAATATTTTATTTCTGGTACATTTGAAATTTCTTTTATTTGCCAATTTGACTTTTGGATTAGTAGAGAATATGTATGAATATTTAATAAATTCAAAAACCTTAATGTGAATTATATTTCTGTATTTTTTTTAATGTGGTGTATTATTCAATATCCTTTAACATTATGCGTAACTTTCATTGCATGTTGCATTACAAATTTGGAAATGATCTTATAAATCGAAACCGGAATTATAAATTCTGAAACACCTCTAAAAAATTTTTGTGACACGTACAAAAAAATCATTGTTTAATTTATTAATATTATTTGTTCGTTTTACTGGTTCATCTAATTGTCTAATTACAAGTTGATAATCTCTTCACTCCCTCTCTTTATTTTTAAATCAATTATCAATTTGAGAAAATATGTAAATTGTATATAATAACGAGCGTTATAAACATAAAGTATCCGGAATAAAATAGTGGCCGCAGCGCTTATTTCTTCCATATGTGAAAAGAAAAAAAAAAAAAAAAAATTGTAAAAATGACCATATACTGTATAATATATTTATCTGTATCTGTAATTGTATTTACACTGCGGCCGTTGTTTGATGCATTTGAAAAAATATTATAGATATAATTATATGAAATAATTATCATTATCAATAAAAAGCGATTGTTTTTTCGGATAAAATGAAAGAAAAAATAATAGATTTTTCATTATACGCTATCTTGTATTGATTCATATTGATTGATCGAACTTTTTGTGGCGTTTGGAATGGTAGTTAGACCTATTTGAACTTGAACGGTATTAGCAGAATTATCAGAGATAACCTCCGTCACTTCCTTTTTTGTCCACCAGCCCTCGTTACAGATGTATCTATAGGCGTTAAGCATTCCGCCCAATGGTAAAGAGATGAAACATATTACATATCCCCACATTTGTCTAACAAACGAAAGGAATTGTTAGTAGAAGGACAAAAATCAATATATATATATTTTTTTAACTTACGTATGTTGATAATTATCGGCAATGACGTATACCATGACTGGTGTCCATTGTATAATATAAATGAATAAATAACCAACCTAAAGTATTTAAAAAGATTAATCAAAGGAAAAGAAGAGAAATTAATCGAAAAAAAAAAGGGTGAAATAAATTACTATTTTTTTGTATGCGTGTAAAAATACTTCGGAATCGGTGGTTCTTCTTGCCACATTAATCTTATATGTTATACCAATATAACAGATTAAAGAAGTTGACAGAACAACAATAGCGATATACAGTAAAGACAAAGGAATGAACGATGAAGTTCGATTTGTATAACACCAATACCCGTCAGATCCAAAATGCCGCCAAGCCTTTGAAAAAAAAACATTTTTTTTTTTTTCATCAATCTACGATACGTATGCATATATTTATATAGAATTGAATAAACGTACCGGTGCAGTTATTACAGCAGGTAAAACAATCGGTAATAAAAATAATTTGTAATCCAACCACCCTAATTCGTAATATACAGTCCTGCACACTCTGAAATAGCTAAGAACGGATAAAGAGCCCACAAGAAACATGTTGCTAATGGAAAAGTAATAGAAGCTAGCAGCAACAAGCTTACAGGAATAATCATCCCAGAGCTGTTTATTTACTAAAGTAAAAGTTGATCGAATATTTCAATAAATTGAAAATTTAATTTAAAGACCATTAATGAATGTACGAAATGTTCGTTTTACCTGCTGGATAATACTTTATAATTGCAAGCATTGCAAACAAAAGGACAAGGAAGGAAGAAAATTCGAATCATTACAATAAATTTGAAGGTTCTTAAGTTATATATGAATGAATACGATTTCCAATATCTTTTAAAAAATATTTACCAAATTTATCGTCAAGACAATGTAGATGGCTAAATCTTTAAAAAAAAAAAAAAAAAAAAAAAGTTGAGGATTAATTTTGATTTTTTTATTTTGAAATTCTACATTTATTTCGACATCCTTACCCGATAATGCCACATAAAAAGGCAATTTATGTGCCATGTTTAATGACGAACCTAATCGCCTCCATCTTAATAAGGTACGGATTATGACATAGAGCGAACACAAACTTCCAAATTGTAGAGTAAGTAGACTTATACTGTACATAATGTAAATTGCGATCATGCTATTCTCCCGTTGGACATGATCAAATCCAATATCTTCATTAACACCAGTTGATGTATCAGCAGGAGAAGCATAATTGTAATTTATGAATGTAAATATTAAAATTAAATATAACAGATCCCTCGAAGAAGTCAACTTTGGTAAAAGGATAACCATCATTAACATTAATTTTGCTCTTCGGTAAATAATTTAATGAATATATAAAAAAAGAGTCGACCTGCGAAAAGTTGTTATGTTAGTCATGGAATATTAGAAAGAAAGGGAAAGTAATTAGGGTAAATGAAACCGAGGGAAGGGGAAAAGTAGCGGGATGATATATGATATACGAAAGACCTACTTCAATTAACTATTTATAAGAAACAAAGTTCAGAAAAAAATTGATTTTCATGAAAGATATTCATTACTATTTTATAGATGGAACACAGAAATGTTTGTTTGGAATTCGAAATTTTATCCAATGAAATCTTTAATTTATGGCACGAAGAAATTTCATTAATTTTAATTAACGGAAAAACTTTACCGATTAGATTTTCGTTTGTCAAACACGATAACCAGTTATTACGTAACCAAATAATCGTTATTCGGAAATAAATTTGAAATAACTTACCAGAAAGGGTAAAATTGATTTGTAAACAGTTATATTTGCATGTCACAAATCAAAATGCATGGATGGGTCTTCGATTTCAAATAACTGCATAAGATGTCGCACTAATCATACGAATTTTCAATTTACATCCCCCTCGTTTCTAACCTTTTGTTGGGATATTACCCTTTCTCATCCATAACGTGGTACGTGAAATACAAACGCGACAATTATTAAAATAAATAATTAATATCCTTAATTGTAAAAGGTTTTTGTAAAAACAAATCTCATCTGTCCAGTACAAATTATTAATACGATCCCAATTCCGTTCATCGTTTATCAATAACAAATTGTTTTTTCAAATGTTCCTCGAATAAGTTTATTAAGGGACGCAATTCCTCATTTCTAACTAAAAATTCATTCAACTTGGAGGGGATTTGACCGGTTATGGTCGAAACAAAAGCAAATTTTTCCGAGAAAAGGTTTCACAACGTCGCAAGCGGTGATGCCATCCGAATCGCATTATTATAAAACCGAAACTGTCATTTGAAGAATCACTTTCCGTCAAAAATGTGTACTACTATAGGAAAAATTATAAGGAATTGTTTATTTACACAAACAATTTGATCACAGTTTAAATAACAAACACCGACGATATGGGAAGCGCAGTCATGATTATATTCATTGACCTAGGTTAAGTTTGCGAAATGTTTCACAAAATCACAAGATCATATGTCGCTTAATCAGTGCTCTGTGCTCTTGTAATGGTGACTTGAGCCCCTGACCCTGAATTCAAGGTAAAATTTTTCTAAGATATTAAGCGCAATAAACCAATGAAAGTGGAATAGTAATTTTTGAAAGAATAGATTTGATGTTTATAAGTTTTTATTCTCGTCATTGTGTATTATGCTTGACGGTTCAGGATTCCGTCATGGGTTAAAGGGTGATCATTTGGTGTTCATTTTTGAACCAATAAAAATGCGATGTTGTACATATTTGCACGCTTTTTCTAGAAGAATTCGGACGCGAGATTTTCGCCGCGTTTTTCTTTTCTCTTCTTTCCTTTTTTATATTTTTTTAAAAAAACATTTACTACAATTTCTCTTTTCAAATCACAAGCGTTTTCTTTCATTCTATCTTTTATTCTTAATCATATTTAGTAAGAATTGATTTACACAGATTATTCCGATACCATTAAAATTCAATGAAGATAATTAACAATCATGCAATAAATTAATAATATCATTTAAAAATTATTCTCGATCGCGCAAATCATAAACGGACTTAAAATTTTAACATCTCCTCAAAATTATATTGATTAATTGCTTGCATTCTGTTTTTCATTTACGGCAAGTTTAAAAAAAAAGAGAAGAAATCTTACATGAGATATGATTTGTTTCGCAAGTTTCACAATCTATACATGGATAATCATGAAACCAATGTTTTCAAGCAATTATCTCTCAATTAGCGGTCTATTTCCTTTTACGCTTGATTACTAGAGAGCAAAAACAATTTCCGACAAGCAATGTAACAAAAAGAACATTAGTTCAATAAGGTGTATTAAGTTATATTATATTTTAGCTTACATGCTTAAATTTTCATATTAAAGTTTAAGGTTTGCATAGCAAAATTAATTTAAATTCTAAATTAACATCATTCATTTCACGGGGAAATATTGAGTGGGAATTCAATAGGAAATGTAAAAAAAGAAATGATTGTGATTCGTATCACAGAGATAAATTTATCAACCTGTTATCTTTTAAGTACATTTTTGATTCATTAACGTCATATCACAAATAAAGTATTTATGGTAATCTAGCAAACCAAAAATAGAAAATCAAAAACTATTCATTCATATATGCAAGAGCAAAGATCACTATGATCGTAAGATCTCGAGTTATCATAATAAATGACCAAAAAAATGATGTTCAATGAGATGTTGATAAAGCAACTGCGTGCAATAAAATCGACCTCGAGGTCATTGGTCTCTCTATGGTGACGATCCTGCTATAAACCTTTACTGCGCCTTAAAAAGTTCACGAAACGTTTTATCATCATTATCATGAAATATTTATGTCACCAAGATAACATCTATATAAATGCATGCGGGACAGGGTAGGTTTTGTAAAATGTGATAAAAGCGCGATATGTTTTACAATGATCTAATTTTATTGTCATTTTCTTCATACTAAATCACATAACCCTTTATTTATACATACAATACTCCTCTTAAAATTATTTAAATTTAGAGCAGAAAATAGGAAAAGTAAAATAAAGACTTTTGAACTTTTTCCTACCTTATTAAATCCGACAATTCGAAAAGGCAGGTTCGCAAAGATTTATGATTCAAAAAGGAAGAGTTCCTTTTGTATTTTAAAACCGAATCGGTTTGCAATCTCCTAAAATTGAAAAATCAATTAATGTTATGCAAGTAAAATATTAAAGTAATCGGAAAGCTATACCCGCTAATAATGTCAAGTGATTTTTTTTTTTTTTCTTTTTTTTCTCTGCTAATGCAATGTTCGCCGATAGTTCCGATCAAATTGTTATCTGTAATTCATTCATGTTACGCTAATCGGACTTAATTTAATATAGACACGAAATAATTTTTTTTTTTTACCTTCTTTTCATATTAAACTTACTTCTTTTTCTAAGCCCGCTTTGGACAACAAAGGAATGATGTCACGTGTATTGTTCTACGTGGCTTATCGACCGAAGTGGATATAAAAAGGTTTTACATACTTTTTGTAATTAAACATTGTTGTTGCAATAATATTGTATAATTTAAAGTTGCTTATAATTAATTTTACAGATTTAGTTACAAACAATATTATACAGAACATCTGAACTTATATGATATTCTAATTTAGGAAAGCAATATTTAACAAACATCTTTCGGAGATTGCTTTTGTTCAAGATACTTTCCGAATCAATTATATAAACGCATCATTCCCTCTTGCTTTTTTTTTTTCTCTCAACCCATTCGAGTTCAAAAAATAACAAAAAAATAACGTTAAAAATCGATCCTTCTTTCAAAAAAAAAAAAAAAAATATGGAATCAAATTCACAATCTTTAAATACTCGTTCACGACCCAAAATAATCGTTTCGTCTCCTCGTATGTTGAATTTGAATCCAGAAGATTTTATGCCTAGGAAGTCTAGAGGCTGTAAACCTTCAAATGCGTTTATAATATATCGCAAAATATATGTTAAAACGCTTTTGGCGGAAGAATTGCACTACAAGATGACGGAAGCTTCGCGATGGGCTTCGGAATCTTGGAGCATTGAAAGAGAAGAGTTAAAGGACGAATATCGAGAGTTTGCAAAGAAAGTAAGCAAGATCTACCGCAAGAGGGCCCAAGATTTGGACGCTTCGCGTGTTCCTCCCACCATTTTGCCATTGCAACCGAATAGATCATCTAATGATATTACTGCAACGAGTGATAATATTGTCGAAAGCGATCCATCTCAATACCCAAATCAAACCCTTCCTTATCCTATGGAGACACCAAAACTATCCTTTGACGCGCCTTATCAAGAACAACCCCCAATTTTACCAAGCTTTCACGAAACTCCATTAATTCGACATGACATTTACTTCACATCTCCATTTACGCAATGTGAGGTTTGTAATTTTCCGTTTGAATGCATTTGTACGGGAGCGGAAGGAAATGATGACACAACGCAAGATGTCCCCGCCTACAATTGGCAGGGCATATATGATGGCAATATCGATATGAATATGGACGACTTTTAAAGATGCCGTTTTTTTTGCTTTAACAGTAAAGATGTATATTTTTTTTATGTTATCGGTTATAAATTTTATTTTATTATTATCAAAAAAAAAAAATATATAAATTCATAAATAACCAAAAAAAAAAAAATTTCCTTTTTCTTAATTCTTATTGGACTTCGCTTGACAAAACGAAATCGTTATCTATTTTTATTCATTTTATGTATGTATAAGTACTGGTTCGCAAAGCCAATACAATTCACTTCTTAATTTCTTTTAATTTACGATTTAAGATTTATAAAAAAAAAAAAAAAAACAGGTAGTAAGCTATTTTTTTTTTAAGGTTCACGTTAATTTTTTTTTGAAAGAGAAAAGGATTTTTTTTTAAAAAAAAAAACAGGTAGTAAGCTATTTTTTTTAAGGTTCACGTTAATTTTTTTTTGAAAGAGAAAAGGATTAAAAAAAAAAAAAAAACTTAAGCTATGATTAAGATGTTTATTTAATAAAAATTAAGATTTTTAAATTTTAAATTTGTCGTGTCATTCGGAGTTAAAATATCCGACTGAAAAAAAAACATATCACGTGTATACATCACATGTCATACTTCGGATATATTATACTTTAAAATACTTTTTGGAAATGATCGACAAAGGATCGGCCATGCCATGCAAAAATTGCTCGCTCTGCAAGTTTACTTAGAACGCCAAATGAGGTTTTTTTGTTGTAAAATTTGACTTGCCGCATTTTTTTAAAAAATGCGCACATTCCGGACGAGTGTAACTCATTCCTAAATGAGCAACAATCTCGGATGGACGCCACATTCCCGATTCGTAAAGGCTTTTGTCGTCCGTAATTAGCGGTGGGTGGCTGATGCTGAACGGTACAATTGTGAAACGCGAAAATCTTGTTCACAACAATTGATGGTTGTTTCTCGCAAAGATTAATGAAGAATATAAAGGATTGTCAAAATAAAAAGGAAGACGAAAAATGGAAATCACGTAGAAAATAGCTAAAATTGCGTGACCAAAAAAAAAAACTTTAGGTACAGAAAACAATGATATTCAGAACATGTATAAATTAAATCAACCATTCCCCCGCAAAATTTCTTTATACAAATAATTTTTTGAGAAAGATACGAAGGGAAATGCTAGAAAGAAGTACGTCCAAACATCCCACCTTAAATAACGAATTCGCCCAGTGGCAAGTATGAAACGATTAAATGGAGTTCCTTGTAGATATATTACATCAAGTGAAACATTCATATATTTATCCCAAACATGAAAAATAATCAAAGAACATGAAGATTTTTTATGAACCACAAATCTTCCTTTTGAGGATAATTTTGGCTGGATGAACTACCACACGTTACACAAAAATTGGAATTAAACTAATTAATTAGGTATAACAAAGGAAATTATGAAACAAAATCTTGGTAGACGATCATGATTAACAAAATAAATCAAATATATATTATGTGTTTCGGTTTTAATTGTTTGCCACATAAATTTTTATTTAATCAATTCCCTATTTTAACTTCTTTTATGGTTCTTTCTAAGTAAAAGTCATTATATTAATCGTTGAAACAAAAATTTCTTATAAATACGGGTATGAATCTTTTTCTTTTGATTAAACAAACAAAATCATTTTACAAAATTATAAAATAATAAATAAAGATGATGCATAAAAAATTGATAAGCGTCGCTTTGTTAATATCAATTTTAATTGTTGCCGTTAGTTCGCAACCTTCGCCAGCACCTGAAGACCAACCAGTTTCAATTACAAATCATGTTATTAAGGTCGGTTACATGGGAACCGGATTTAGCCAAAATAATTTCACTGCCGGTAAAGGTGATGTGTTGTATTGGGAATGGGAAGGAGAATTGAAACATTCTGTGATCGAATCAACTCCTGAAACGCCGTGCGTAAAAAAAGAAGGAGGTATGTCAACGAGTTCATTGTTTTTTGTTCATTATATTTGATTTTTTTTTTTTTAAAAAAAAATTGAAAATATTACATTTGTTTTTTATTTAACGTTTAAACCCAATTTAAATTTGTAGGTTTTGATCTTGGAGTTCATAAAACTCCATTTAATGTTAGTATAGCCGTTGAGGAGAAACGGACCTACGTTTTCTTTTCTGATGTGTCAGACGAGTAAGCATGTTTGGGGGGGTTTTTTTTTGATTATTCGAATGTGCTGATATTAACTTAGTATTTATTTAATCATCTCTTAGTTGTAAGAACGGAATGTATGGAGGAATTAATCTTCCTCAGGGATATGTTTGGCCAGAACAGTTAACCGCGCCTCCAAAACAAATTGAAACACCAAATTTAGGTCCAAAGCCTACAGGTTCAATGACAACCATGGGCGTGAATTCCGCAAATGCGCAACCCACGCAGGGTTCTGTTTCGGATTCTTTAGAAATTTCCTCAAGTTGTGATTTAACGAAGCCCGGTTATAATATCATTACTGGAACCTTGGTGTTAATAAGCTTTTATTTACTTTTGTAATAAATTTTTTTATATATTAAGCATCATTCTACAAATTTGAGCATTTTGTTTTCTAAAAAAAAATAAAATAAAAAAATAAAAATGTCGATCATTTCTACTAGAATTTTTTTCTTTTCTCAATAATTGGCCAGGTTGAAGGTTTCGTTCGAAATTCAAATAGAAATTCGAATATTCGAAAATTTCGGATAGTAAATTCGAATCTCCCATTAATTTCGAATTTCTACGATAATATTGTCATACTATATGAAACATTGCAATAGAAAGATTTGAAATATTTAGCATATGAAAGTAAAAAAATATATTGTAACTTTTATGATGCATTCAAATTTTCGAATACACTAGTTTCGAACGGAAATTCTAGGTCGAATATCGTAAAAAATGTTTCGTTAAAAAAGCAAGCCTTTTTTGTTATTTTCTAAAGATAAAAATGCTCTGTTTTTTTTCTTTGTCAAATTTCCTTAAAGGCCAATCCGTGACAAATACCCGTATATTGCGGGCCATAGTACCCGGGTATCTTGCAAATTTAGGACGTTTGGCCCTGTACCCCCATTACTCGAGTTTTTATTATTAATAGAGGGTGTTTAAAACTTATATCATAATTGGGGTATCTGTTAATAATAAGATCTGAGAAATTCTTTAGATTATTTAGATAATAAGTTCATCAGTTAGGTACTTACTATATACATAAGGGGGTACTATGGCCCGCAATATACGGTATTAAGTGACAAATAGGATTTCACATGGTGACAAATTTAATAAATAAAGTCACATATAGCAACATTATTTTTTTTTCAAATAGAAAACACAAATAAAAGTATCATATACTTTCAAAATTAAGCATTTCTTTAAATATAAAGATATGTTTGAAAATATTGAAAATAATAATTCTTGGAAATTTTAAATATATTAATAAATAATAATTAAGATTAACTTTTTCTTATAAAAATTGATTTCTGTTTCTACCTTCTATTTCATTTTATAAAATTAATCCTTAAACTGATTTTTTTACTTAGTAATATTAATATATTAAAGTTTAAATTTATTATTATTATATTAATATAAAATTAGTCAATTAACTTAATAGACTAAGGTTGATTATAAAAGAACTAATTACTAAATATTAAGAAATATAAGCTGTTAACTATTTGATTATTTATAATTAAATAATTTTATTTAAGAAAATTTCTAATTATTACTGCAGGTAATTTCACCACTTTTAATAAATCTTATGATTTAATAGCTATTGCATTATTGTAATTAATTTTATTAATTAACAATGAAATATAGTAAATTACAATTAATATGCTTAAAAATTCTATTAAAACTGACAATTAAATTTTTTCACTAAGAATTCTTTTACAATTTTACAAATTATAATTTATACCTTGATACCCTTTACATTTTCTTTATTTTTTTTAATTATTTTCATCATTATTAATTTAATTAACTGTTTTATCATTTGTGATATATTCTAATGCTAAATTAGCAATTTTTTAATTCTTACTATTTTGCAATTTTTTTCACTCAGATATTGATTTGGAAAATGTTTACATCTTCTTAAAATAATTGGATTAAAACAAATAATAATAAATTCATTTTCTTCTTGATAGTTATTTTCAATATTAGTGATCTAATATTCTTAAAATTTTACTATTTTTCATCTATAAAATTTTGAAGTATCTTATTTAACTTATTGTAGCAATTTAATTTTTATATTAAATCTTAAACTTTTCTTGCAATTCCTAAAGATTTTCCATATTTTGCTTTAACAAAAACAATATTTTAAAAATTTTCTGTATAAATTTGATTATTACTAACCTGATGAATATAATTAAATTTGTTTCATCATAATTGCTAATGTAAAAATTATTATCTTCGATAATTGAAAGCATATTTATTAAACTAATTTTTCATTAGTAATACTAAGTTTTAAACTATTAAATTAATGTTTATATAAAATTTAATTTGTAAACTTTTTTTAAAACTTTATAAAAATATCTGCAAAGAATGTTAAATATATTCTAATCCTATCTTTAACCTAATCCTAAACCTAATTCTAAACTTTATTCTAATTTTACATCTTTAACTCTAACTTTAATTCTATATCTTATCATAATCTCATATTCTAAATATTAATTCTAATACTATACTTTATCCTAATTCTATATTTTAATAATTTTATATCTTATTATTTTATTTTAATTTTAAAGTAGCACTAATTTTTACCTGTTGAATAAAACTTTTATTAATTAATAAACATCATAAAAAATGAGTATTTCATTTGATTTTATATTACTGTAAAAATATACAATATTAAAATTATTATAAATTTCATTAATATATTTAAAAATTTTAAAGACTTATTATTTAAAGTTTGATACGATAAAGAATTATGCATTTTGATTACACATTCATATTTTATTTTATTGTCAAGTATATTTTAAATATTATTCTTAAGTTAATATAAAAGAAAATTCTTTTGAACAGTATTTTTTAGTAATTAATTAAGTGATTTTGTTTACTGAATACTATTTATCTCACAATTAAAATCTTTATTTATATAGCAACTTGTCTAGTTTTCTTTTATCAGCTTAAACATTTATTATAAATATTTAATAACTTCTAGAAATTTATTCATTAAATTTTTCCATTTTATTTCAAAAATTTTAGTAGCAAGACTATTATAATATAAAAAAAATTTAAACAGAAATTTATTAAACTTTTAAGTATCAAATTTTATTCTTATTTTTTTTAAATTAAGATCAATATAAAATATATATAAATTATATTTTATTATTGAATAAATACAATTAATGATATTTGTCATTATAGAATCATAATCTGTATATATAATCTAAGGATAAAAATCATGAGATACTTTTTTAAAATGCTGTAAAATCCAAATAAATGAATTTTCTGATTCATTTTCTAATAAAGTAATTGCTACTAATTGAGATCTTATATTATTATTAATAATAAAAAATAACATAAGATTATATTATAATAATTTGTTCTGACTGTATAGTTAAAAATTAAAATTTTATAAAATTTTGTGTAATAAAAAATTTAATTATGTGACATTTAAATTAATAATATTAATTATTAATTCTTTTTAGATAATCAAAATTTAAAAAATCTTGTTACTTTATATTATAAAGATAATATAAAAATTTAATAGCATTATTTTTAATAATATTTTTTTAACTAATCTTAAACATTTTATGGCATTATATAAATTTTTCTTGAAAATTAGATAATTAAAAAATTTTGCTTATAATAATAAATATATTTGTATTATACTAGTTATTCTATATTTTACATAAAATTCAATATCATTATATATTAACTGCATAAATTTTTTAAAATTTAAAAGCTATTTTATTAATTTATAGATTAATATAATATCATTTTAGATAAGCCTTAAATTCTTTTTATATTTAAAATTTGACACTTATAGTTAACATAATATGAAGTTTAATTTCTTTTTTATTAAAAGTAAAATTTTCATTAATATATTCATTTATATGCATTATAAAATGTATAATAAAAGAAGTTAAGTTAATGAAAAAAAAAAGAAAATTAATTAAAAAAATACTTTATAAGAAAAAGAAAGATTAATTTGTGTGATGATTTGATAATAAAACTATGTAATCAAATAAAATTACTGTAGTATTAGCTGGTTTTTTTTTATTAATATGAAATTTAAATAAATATAATATTTATAAATATAATTAAATTATAATTTATGTTAAACAATATAAAAAATTTTAAATAGTAAATTATTGTATAATATATATTTAAATTAAAAATCAAATTATTAAAAATAAACTAAAACTAAAATAATAAATTAATTAATGTTTAATTTTAGTCTTTTTAAAAAATATTCTTATTTATATAATTTTATAAATTAAAAATCAAAAAAAATATTAAATTTTAAAAATAATAATTTAATTTATATAATAATTTATAGTGTTATAATAAAACATTTTTAAATTTATAATTAAAAAAATTTTAACATTAATTTTAAATAAAAAATTATCTGTAATTATTGATTATAAATTTTAAAGTTATAATTAGTTGCAATTATAATATTTTACATTTATTAAAAATTTTAAATGAATACTATTTAGTTATAATTAATTAAACTAATTTTATATAATTAATTTTTATTAAAGTTGAAAAAATTTAAATAATTTAAATAATTTTTTTTAATTTTTTTTTAATATTAATAATAATTATTAAGTATTAAACAAATGTTTTTGATATAATTATTAGTTTCAAAAAATAGATAAATTATTAATTATCAAAGGTAAAAAGCAGTTTTAATAATCTAATTAATATTAAAAGATTTTAAGCAATGGATTTAATTTGATAATTATATTAAATAATCAAGTTTATTATCATTATAAAGAATAATATTTTAGATGATTAGTGAGAATATTAAATAGTAGATAATCTTTGAATCTTTATATATTAAAATAAATAAAGAAATCAGATTGTGAAATTTTTAACTAAATTAAGATCTTACAATGTTATAAACATCAAAATTTTTGTTAAAAAATTCACCTTTCTATATAATCTTTTAAAACTTGTAGATTTCAAAATGTCTTAAATAATTTACTAGAATTAATTTGAAACTTTCTGATAAAGAAATAATGAATAATATTAGTGATGTTAAATGATATTGATATAAATAAATACCGTAATGTTTAAAATTTTTCGGAAGGGTGTTTTGTGTGTGCTTAATTTTGTGGGTGCTTAATTTCGGAAATATACGGTAACCGGGGCGGGGCCGCACCAAAAAAAATAATCACAAAAAATAATCATCGTAAAAAATTTCAATTAAAGTGTATTGCATGTACACCAAAGATTATTAATTTGTATCATGTAAATAACATTAAAATTTATACTTTAAAAAAAAAAAATTTAGATGGTACAGTTGTTTTTATTTGATTGTATTGTATCTTTGTATAGGGCGTTATTTTTCTGGAAAATAAAAAGAAAAATATCCGAAATTAAAAATTTATTATTGAAGCAAGTTGAAAGTTTTATTCTTCAAAATGCAAATCTTTGTATAAATTAATCTTTTAAAATAACTTTTAAGTAAAAATCACATCGAACAAGTTTATCATTTATAATACTTTTTTTAATCTTCTTTACGGTTCGAATGAAACCTCATTTTATTTTAATCGCTTTAAGTCACAGCATTAATTCCTTTTATTGGATGATGGTAACATTGTTTTGGTCCTATAAACAAGCCTTTTTTTCATTAAGAGACATTATTTGATTTGATAGTGATGGATAAAGGACTGAAAATAATTATTTTAAGATAAATCGTTCTATTCAAATGTAAGATATTTCTGAGTAAAGTATGTCTTTGCACATTTTATGTCTCGCGTTATCTCATTGTTTGATATTACGAGCCCTTGCTTTTGAAGAGTATCCCGAAAATTCTGGAAAAATCCAATCCCATAAAGAATTTCATAAAAAAAAAAAAATTTTATTTATCATTATTTTTTCTTTAAGCAAGACGTGAAAGAGACCAAAAAGCATAACATATGAGCATTACATAATTTGCATAAAGTAAACTTGAGAATCTGCATTAAAAGGACTTAAAAGTAATGTTATCACAAGGGAGAAAAGAAAGTCGTCACTTGAAACGAATAATATTAAATAGTTTTTTTTTTTTTGTTTTCACAGCTACGTTTTTTTTTCAAATTTATGACCAATTTATCTGTTGACAATTTCGGCGATTAATAATTTGCTTTAAAAGCAAAAGGTCAATATAAAGGAATGATAACCTAGCTTTTAAAGAAGAGAGATTACATAAAAGTAAGTCGACAGAAAGTAAAAAATGCGCTTATTCTTTAACCAAGATATTTACCGAGGTTAATCGACGTTTTTGAGAAATAAATTTATAAATTCGAAGTAAATTGAAAGCGATTTAGAATTCGAAACAAAAAAGTTGTTTGCTTTATCATCCATGACTTCAACGAAAAAAAAATTCATAACATCGCGAAAGGTTAAGAGCCGTTATGAACGATAAAGACTTTTTCGTTCAAGTAAAAGAAAATATGAAAAAAAAAGGATTTTTTTTTTAGAGTAAAAAGTTCATATTTGGATCATAACGGAGGAGTTGCCCCCCAGAGAGAAAGAGAAAGGGGAAAATTTGATCCTTTTATATTAATACTGGAAAAGATCAAGATTTTCATTTTAAAATTTAATATACTTCAATCGCATAGATCCTTTAAAAATAACTTTTAGAGAAACTTGAATCTTGAACAATTAACTTAAAATGGTTGGTCCGGTAAATCATTAAGCGCATCGCGTGATGTTGCACTTGAACCTCAGCTTCATATAAATACCAAATTTGGCATAGACCTTGTGTAGTTGTTGAACAGTAGGAAACCAGCAGATTATCCTTTAGAACACCCTTCTCACTAACCGAACTAGTTAAAAAACTTTGCTTATGAAACTAACCCAATTAATCCAAATTGAATCCACAAAAAAAAATTATTAATGGAGATAAAATCTTCCCATTCTCTTTCTTTCTTTGTGATCTTAAAAAAAAATAGCTGCATGAAATGGAAAATTTAAGGCCCGTTATTTATTAGTAGTATACTTTCCGTTAATATCAAAAAGGTGTAATACAAAAGAAAAAAAACAACGTATAACCAAAATTCTCACATGGAAAACGATGACGTGTACATACAATGAATTGGTTCATTAGAACAGAACGTGATAAACATAGAAGAGTATGCACATATGTGTATACTTTATACTTATAAGGTTCATATAATCGGGACTTCTCGGGTTGGGTAATATGGGACCTTTGCAAGGAAAAAATGAACTTTACTTTTGTATGCCAAATATGATTTTTAGGTCAATATATGTTCAGATTTAGCATTAATTATTTTTTACTTTCCCCCATATATTTGAAAATCGATTTTCTGTAAATTTAATTATTTTTGTTAACGTGACACACATAAATAATGGCGCAATAAATTCCTTAAATATCGTTTACTACGTGTAACAAATTGGTAGTTCTTGTGCGACTGACCGGTGAACCTACAACATTCAATTCTTCAAATGGTTCTTTTATCGCTGACACCTTAAAAAGAATAATAATAATAATCTTATGTTTTATTTCTTAAATTTGTAATTAATTAGTGCTTATTTTGCTTATTATTTTACGCGAAATTTTCTTAATTCTTAAAACAAAATCTTGGGACTTAAATAAATTCATTACTCCTTAGTTAACGTTTCTTAATTTTTAATCATATTAGTATCCTTAATCCAGCCCATAACTATTTTTTCTTCATTTTTGTCCTTCCCGAGTACGAAAATGTTTTTTGTTCCGATTTTACGATCGACCAAAAATACGACACAATCAATCAGAGGCATTCCTTTAACCCTTATGTGAGCCCAGGTACGTTTTTTGGGGGATAGAATTTTCATCAATTCCCACGGACGGTTTTCGTTATTCGATTCACAAATTTCGTTACCTCCCAATATTGCTATATGTTTACGGATTGGTAATATCGCGGCACCACATCTTCTCGACGGATTTGCTCCAGATGTTGGTACCCAATTCTCGGGAAGTTCAATTTTCGACATAAATTTTTCGTCTTCATAATTCAGAAATTTTTGCCATTCGAGTCTCAATGCATCGTATACCCATATATCGGGGTCATCGTGCGTACGATTAGATCTAGAAAATGATTTGATTTGTTGACCTCCATATACGTAAAGTTTCCCGTTCGTGAACATTGTTGAATGCTTTGATCGAGGATATGGAGTACATTTGGTTCCGTCACATATCGTCCATTCATTTTTCCTCGTGTCGTAGACCGCGAACTCTTTAGTATCGTAAAAATGACCTTAAAAGGTTTACAAGCATGTAGGATTAGATGATATCAAAAAAAAATTTGGCGTAATAAAAAATAAATAAATAAATAAATAAAAATTACCATCCATTTCAAGTCGTCCACCGAATAACGCTAATCGATAATGATCAATGAAATTTAACGTGTGCAACATTCGAGGTTTTGGCATCATGTGACTATTCTGTATCTCTCGTAATTCAAATGTATTCACATTTAATTCGTAAAGAGTATTGGTAAGTCTTCCTGTGATGAGATTTTGACCTCCAAATATATAAATCAGATTTTCTATGGCGGCGGTTGCTGCGAATTTACACGGTTCGTAATGACCATGAGTATCATGTTGAAACTTTATGGGATTTCGAACAAATTTTAAAGGAGATCGGTCAAATCCAAGAGACAAACAATAAGGACCTTCTTTCGCAAGGATCGGAATATATAAAATGCCGTTTATGAACATGCCATCACGATAACAAGATGCGGGTAGTCCCTCCGAACCTGCAATCTCGGCATCCTCCCAAGCAGGTGACACGGCACTAAAACGATGCATTCTTATTAAACGATAGAGCCATTGGCATGTCAACGAAAGGTATTGCTGGTCTTTATCGTCCAACTGATCTAATAAATTATACAAAATCTCGTTGGGTAAACGTGACAAATTATCATTTTTTAGAGATGAGAATAATCGAGACATTTGAACGAATTTTTATTTTTATTTAATTTTATGATCTTTGATATATAAATATATATTAAGGAACTTAGAAGGTTTTTTTGTAAAATTGTAAAAGTATAAAACCACCAGGGTTCATGAAAATGTACTTTAATTGTCCATAAAACAGCGCCAAATCCCAAAGATTCGAAGGAGCAACTTTCTTCACGTTTTATATTCGTTTTTAAGCGACACATGATCAAATAAATTTTTGCCTTTGATGATTAGCCCGATCATGAGCTTTATTAGGCGTCATAACTTTTTTTTTTTTTATCATTTTTATTTATTTGGATAAACCATGATAAATAGAAAGTAAGAAAATTACGAAACTCGTCATCGATCGGAACAAAAATTATCTTAGGTAATTAACGGATCATCGGAAAAATCGATGCTTCCCCATATCGATGGATGCGTTGTTTATTTAATTGCAAAATGTTTGTTCACTTGTTTTGGAACCTTCAGGTTTGGAAAATTAGACAAACTTATCACTAAATTATTGTGATGTAAAATTATGCACAAAATTCATTCCTTTGTAATACAAAAAAAAAAGGTCCGTCGGCAAATAGAATTTCCTCTTTATCATAGCAGCCTAACCATAAATGTACAATAAGGATATGATAACATAATTAAATATTTCTTTCATTTCGTGTTCAAATTAAAAACTTTTTTTTTTATTTATTGCATATTGGCTGAAGTAAAATAATTTTCGACTAATGAATTATGATAAAATCTTGTCAAAAAAGCAAGAGAGGTTACAATTTAGCATTTATTTATTTATTAAAAGTGGATTCTTTATTTCCGATGAGGCTAAACCAATTAATTAATTGTTGATCTATTAACAGATCTTTTGTCAATAAACAAAAATTCTGAAGATTGCTCTCCTGCGTAACATAATAAAAATGACGACATTGAGACTAACGAATTTTAGGAAGTTACTTGTACCTATAAAGAATTACAATATCAATGTCGTCATGGCAACACATTTAGTAATTGAATAATTATTATCATCATTATTTAAATATTTAGAAAGAAAATATTTCATAATTTTTATTTCTTGGTATCATATTATGAAATATTTATTTATTTATGAAACACGATTGCGTTCGTAAATTCAATCACTGCATCGGTGATTCACCACATAATTGACGTCGTTTTGCTATGATATTATCACGCATTCGTTGGGTATGTTGAATGTTTTATTGCACTCCTCGATCTGCAAGGTTGCTGTCGTTTCACAACGTCAAGTGGCGACATTTTCAATCGAATATTTGCAGGTTTCTCGTATCAAGCAAAAATTCATTCACAAACCAGTTCTCCTTTATAGGAAGGAAGGAATTAACGGACGATCTCCGTATTTTTTTTATCAAATGCCAAAAAAGTTTTTGAATGACAATAAAACGAATTTATATGTATGCAGGAGTGATTTATTTACATCGTCAGATTCATTTTGTTAACAGATTCGAGAATAAGGGCTGATTTGTGATTTGTATGCCTGGTAACTGTTTGATTCGTACTACGGGAAGGTAAATTTAATCGCTTACGAGTGACTACCTCCAATTTATGTACAGTACATCCAAGCTTTCTGAGCACAAAGTTATTATTCGGTTTTAAAGTTCAAAGGTACAAAGCGAGCAAAGACTCGCAAAAATAATTCACTTAAAGCAAATAATGTCCTAAATGACAAAATCTATGATTGATAATGTGTATTTCAAAATCTTCACATTCAAACATAATGTCTAATCTAACGACATTCTCGATTCGAATAGCCTTTCATACTCCGATTGGGAATTTTGTCACATGGAAACATCTATAAACTAGTAATGACCTTTGCTCATATTCTTTGTCCTCTTAAATATTATTCATATCAATGCCAAGTTTTCATGACAAACATGCATTTATTCCAATTATTTATTAATAAATCTATGTATTATTTTTTTTAAAAAAAGGATCAGATTTAAAAAATGGTACTTGCACATGCTTTGATAATAAATTAGTTAAATACACGAATCATTACCTAAATTATCACAATCTAAAGGTTTTCTATGTTACATCGGAGATATCATGAGCAATTAATTGTCCTTAAACATGCTTTTGCCGTGGTAAATTATTTGTAGTTGATTTTCGTGTCAACGAAGAAACACCGAAAACGATTGTTGAAGTAACAAATAATTTAATAACAAAATGTTATATTTATTTTATGGATCTTTACTAAATTCAAGAAGGATTAATGTTCAACCGGAAATATTTGCTGTAATAATGATTCATATATTCGTTTACTTTACAAAATTTGCTTTTGATTCTATAACAAGAAATAAAAAAACATTTCACTTAAAATTCCGAACATAAGAATCGTCGCGAAAGCTGTTTTTTATTGTGCTCCATTTATCCTTAATCAAATGACATGATCAAAATTCACATATTTGATAACCCTTTGTATTTATCAAATAATTTTTGACTTAAAGAAAACGATTCACCTTTCTGGTGAAGAAGAAGATTGAACAGACAATGATTAAATATAATAAACGAAGAAAATGTCGTATTTAAAGTTGTTTGTAAAAATAATGCTCTAAGATGCATTTAATTGCATGCGATCATCAACAGGATTATGCTAGTTGGGTATTCCGGTTAAGTAGTTAATGGTTAGTCTTCATAAAATTAAACAAGAAATTGTCCAACATCTGGTTAGTCCTTAATTGTGATAAATTGCGATATTAGGTATTTATTATTTTCAATTAGTAGGATTATTTTATAAACATGCATAATAACAAAAATAAAAAAATTTATTTTAATAAATCTAACTAGCATAATTTTTAAAAGAATATATAATCGCAATAAAACTCATCACTAATTATAAATTTATTTAATATTTAGCAGAACAACCATTATTAGAAATGTACTTCAAGTTTTTTTGATAAACTTTCTATTAATTTATAAACAAATTTATAAAAAATTGAGCTTATTCTTCATTTAAAGTCAAATCTAATTCTGAGCATTTTCTTGATGCTACAAGTTCAATTCATTTTACAAATTTTCAATTGGATAGGAATCAGACAAAATCTATAAATCCTAAGACCTAAAATTTTCATTTATATTCCTTTAATACAAAATTTTTGGCACTTTTATAAAATTCAAAATCATAATAAATAAATTCATATTATTTTCATTTAATATTTTTTTTTTTTTTTAGAAATTTATATATAAATTTACTATTTCTATAAATTTTAAACATTTTAATTATTTTGATTTTATGATTTTTAATCTAATTTATTATATTTAATTAAAATTTAAGCAATTAATTAATATAAATTATTTTTAATTTATTATTATATAAGATTTATTATTTTAAAAAATTTTCATTTAAATATATTTTATCTAGGTTTATTGTAAATTTTTAAAATAATAATTTTAATAGTTTAATTATTTTAAAATAATATATCAATTTTATAATAATTGTAATTTTAATTTTAATTTAATAATTTTTATAAAATAATATTAATTATATATTAAATAATTCATTAATTTTTTAAATAATTTAAAATTATAATATTTGTGAAATAATCTTTAAAAACATAATAAATAGTATAATTTATTAATTTATAATTATTTTTGATTTATAAATTTAATTTTTTATTTAATAATTTTAAAGTATTAATTTGTTAATTATATAAAATATATTTAATAATATAAATACTTTAAGTTAATAAATATTTTTATAAAATTACTAATATACAATAAATGAAAGATAAGCTATTAAAATCACATTACGGATCATATGATTTACTATGTTGGTAACTTAATTTTAATAGCAAACCTCTCAAATTATAATTTACAAATTAATTTATTTAAATATAATATAGTAAAAATAAATATTTTTTAAATAATATTTAAAGAAATGTTATATTTAAATAAATATTTATTTAATAAAATATAATTATATTAAATTTGTTTAACTAATATTTATATATACAGTTAATCTTCACTATAGTAATACTCTTTGAAACTGAAAAAATTATTTAATTATAAAAATAGGTTTTTTTAATAAGTTTATTAGTAACTTAGATTAATATAAGTATATTTATAAAAGAGATATAATAATATATAGGTGTAATTATAAAAAGAATTAATTGTATATACAGTTTATTACAAAAAAAAACTGGAAATAAAAAATTATGTTAATAATATAAAATAACATAAAATTTTTTTTATTTAAAAAGTAGAAAAAAATTAAGAAATTTATTTTCTATTTTTTTAAATAACGAGCTCATAATGTCATTTTATTAAATCTGCAAGATTTATTAAAATGTCATCTGAAAATTTTCTTTATTTCTTAATCGTAAATCTCTCTAATTTAATAAAATTTTTTGGTATTCAGTATTCTATATTCTCTTTAATAATATTTCAAAAATTTTTTATTAAATTTAAGTTAGGATTAGGGATAATAATAATTGATTGTAATCAATTAATAATCAATCAAAGATCTTTAATTGATTGACTGGTTAACTGACTGATTTTAATTGATCAGTTGATTGAACAGTTAATAATAATATAATTGACAGTTTGACTTAATAGAAGTTTTAATTTAGTTAAATATTTAAAATTTTAATTTTTGCTTTAATAATTCAAGTATGACATTTTTTAAAACTATCTTATAAATTTTATTAATAGTATAGTATTATCACGAATTTTAATTATTATTTTTTCAAAATTTTAAAATTTTAATTTATATATAATTAAAATAAGACATTGATTTATTAATTTAATACAAAGTATTTTTACTATTTAAAATATGATTATTCAGTCTCAAGTTAATCAGTTAACTGATCAATTAAAATCAGTTAAAATCAGTCAATCAACTGATTGATCAGAGTTTTTGACCAACTGATATCAATTATAGTTATAATTAGTTATAACTGTGATTATTAGTATTCATAATCATAATTGTTCAAAAGTTAATCTATAACTTTTAAGATATTATTTTAGAGAAAATCATTAGCAAGACAACTTGTATAATTTAGGTTATTATTTTGCTAAAAGCATTAATTATTCCTAAGTATTTTATCAATTTTTGAAATATAGTTCTTGAGAATTTTAACGTAAAACTCAGTATTCATAATTTTGTGAAAGCAAAACAAATTTGTTTTTTCTATAACGTAAAATTCATCTTATGTAAAAATTTTACTCTGTTTTTTAGCATGAGGTACAGGGAGGTGAAATAAATATTGAATAATTTTTATTTGATGTTTATTTATATTTATTTGCTATAATAAATTTGTATAATATATTTAATATTTAGTATGACCTCCTTTAGCAGAAATAACTGCATAGATTCGAAAAGGCATTGAATTAATAAGTTTTTGATATATTTCTTTAGGAATTGACTTCCATTCTTCAATAACCATTTTTTTAACTCTTAGATATTAGATGCTCTGGATTTACGTTTTCGAAGTCCAGACTCAACAATTGACCAAAGTTCTTCAATAGGATTAAGGTCAGGACTCTGAGGTGGCC